>JAMDHS010000150.1:0-24164 GCA_029717555.1 Peribolospora baueri
TTTTTTTCCTTCGTTCGTTCGTCATATAGATAGATGGATGGATAGATAGATAGGTAGGTAGATAGATAGATAGGTAGATAGATAGATAGATTAGATGGATGGATAGATGATGGCCCTTGTTGAAATTCCAAGCAGACTCCGACACACTCGGCCTGGCCTGGCCTGGCTTGGCCGGGCCGTGCGTGAATCGTCGCCGCGACGGTCTCGTAGGGAGGACGTTACAGGAGCGACTTTTTTTTTGTCTTGTCATCGGGGCGCGGTGATCGACTCGTCTCGTCGTTGTTCGTCGAGGGGAGGACGAAGGACGTCGGTCTGTTGGGACTACGGGACGTCCGCCTCTTGGGACTACAGTACAACCACCTTCGAGCCTCTCTCTCCGTCAGGTGGTGCCGCCCCTCGCCCGTACGCGTGCTAACCATCTACTGTATGTGCATACATACGCTCGCTGCACCGCCGTCGTTTCTCGCTGAGAGGCCGGTCCGGTCTCGTTTGCCGCCGCCGCCGCCGCCGATCGATCATGGCCCGCCGGTGCCGGCCAAGGAGCCAAGGGTCTCATCTGCTTCCTCCCCTCGACTCGACTCGACGAACCGAGGGCGAGCGTGGATGGATGGATGGATGGATGGATGGATGGATGGATTGTGGGGCGACGCCCGCCTGCCTGCCTGCCTGCTGCTCCGGCCGCGGCCGCGGGCTTCTTCTTTCTTCTTTTCTTCTCCTTGGTTTTCGAGGAGAGGGGGAGAACGTCATATCAACTTGGGTAGCGTCGTCGGCCGTAATTACGTCCCAGCGCGGGAGGGGGCTCGGCGGCACAAGTGCGCTTAAGTGTTCGTTGGCGCTTGGCCGGGTAAGTACAGGTAAGCAGCCGCAGCCGCAGCCGTGGTCGTGGTTGTGGTTGTGGTTGCGGTTGTGGTCGGTCGTCGTTCCTGTGCGTACGATGGCGCTTATGTGACGCTGCATGGGCCTGGCCACTCGCGCGTCGGTGAGTGCTCGGTGAGCTGGCCTGGCCGGCACGGCGAGCGAGCGAAGTCCGATCGATACATACATTCGTTCGTTCAGTTCGGCACTGGCCCGGCCGATCCGGATAAGCGTATATGTGTGTCACGTCACGCATGCGACGGCGAGCAAGAGGGAGGACGAGGACAGACAAGCGAGAGTGTCTGTCGACCACCGAGCGCTGGTCAGCTAGCTGAGAGCACGCCAGCGCGCTGCGCCGACACGGCCCGGCCAAGCGAGATCAAGCGACCGTCGAGTGAGACATGACGAGGAAGGATGCGCTGCGAGTGGGGTGCGCTGGGCGAGGCGAGGAGAAGCGAGGTGAATTTGAATCTGCTTGAGCTTGACTCGGTCCAAGACGGGGGGTGTCAAACCGCCATCGCACCGCTCGCACCAAGCAAGCAAGACCCAGCCAAGGCGGCAAAAAGCAAACCACACGCGGGGATCCGTCGACTGACTGCCCTCCCAGCCCGTTCGTCATCGTCGTCCGCCCGTCAGCTGGACGACCAGGGCCAGCATCGGCGACGGACGGTCGGACGAGGGCGGATGGATCGGTGGCACGTCATCCTGCCATCCAGTTTATCGGCGTATCTCAGACACCTTCGTTCGACACCACCGTCGTGTCGTGAGCACGAGTTGGGACGATGGCGCTTTCGAGCGAACGAACGTGTGGGCGAGACGGAAAGGAGACTGGCAGACAGACATCGCTCGCCATCATCGCAGACGTGGAGGCGAGGCGTCGTCGGCAGCGCTTCGTTTCGCCGCCCCAGAACGCGCGAGCGAGCGAGCGCACATCGATCTCGCCTCGCTTCCTCTCTCCTCCTCCTTCTCCTCTTCCTTCTCCCCGGCTCGGGCTGTGCGCCGGTGTGACAAGCGAAACGAGGGTCGCGCCTTGCTCGCTTCTTGCTGTGCTGTGCTCATCTCGTCCGCCGTTCCCTTTCCTCGACGCTGTCTTTCCCCCGGATGAGCACACCGTACTTGTCCAGCGCCGCCGCCGCGAGCGCCGAGCCACCAGGCCGAACGCCGCCGTCGAAGCTGTAACGCTACCTCCCTCGCTCCCACCCTCGCTCCTCCCTCGCTCGGTTCGACGGTGTGAGACAAGGGTCGGTGGGCCCCGATGGTCTGCGTACACACTACGCCACGCCACGCTCCGCGTACCCATTCCCTCATCTTCTCTCCTCTCTCTCCTTTGACGCTCTCCTCTCCAGCCGGGACACTCCGGCGCAAAGGCACGAGAGCAACGACGGATTAGGCTCGCTCGCTACCACCACACGATTCACCGCTTCCCGTTTCCTCGGGCCGCTTTCTCACGCCTCCGGCCTTGCATCGCGCGCGGTTTGGTCTGTACGAGGTTGTACCAACCCGTGTCCCGTGTCCGCTGTCCCGTGTCCCGTGCCTGTCCCGTCGTCGCCTCAGGGGCGTTTGCCGGGGAGTGGTCAGAGATAGACGACAGACAACAGACGGCAGACAGATAGACAGACAGAAAGACGCAGACGACAGACGACAGACGACAGACGAGACAGACGACGGACGGACGGACAGACGGACAGACGGACAGACAGACAGACAGACGACGAAACGGCGGTCGGACCATCGCATCATCATCGCACCGTGCGTGGCTTGCCGGCCGGTCGGACTAACGAACGAACGAACGAGCGAACGCACAAACGAAGAAACGAAGGAATAACGAACGCACAAACGAGAGGCCGCTGTGGTCGGTTGATCGGTTTTGTCCGCAAGCGATCTCCTCCGGTCGGCGTCCCTGTGTCTGTCTGTCTGTCTTGTGTCTCTGCGCTCGTCGGCTGGCTGGCTCTCCTCCTTTACGTCTCCACCCCTCCGGCGTCTTCCGTCCGTGTCTATATTTCTTCTTCCATCTTTCATCCGTCCTCCGCCCCGTTCCTCCCCTTCCCTTCCTCGCCTTCTCTCCTCGCCTTCCATTCTTCCGCCCATTCTTCACCTAGCCGCGCCTCCGATACACTGGGCTGGATCGGGCGGGCGGCCGACGCGGCTCTCTTTCCCTCCCCCTCCTCTCTTCTCCCCCCTCCCCTCTGCCGACCCTCGGGGGCCACCCGCCCGGCCGGCCTTGCTTGCCTTGCCTTGCCTTCAGTCTGTCTTCCGGGTCAGCCGAATGGGGTCAACAGCCTCCGGCGTCGCCTGCACGAAAGAAGAAAAGCCGTCGTCGTCCTCGGGCCACACGAGGCGAGAGAGACCGTCGTCGACCATCACCTACCTCGACGGTGATCGCCGTCGCTAACGACTCCTAGCTAGCTAGAAGACCACCGGGCATTCCGACGACGGCCACCGGCTTCAGGTTCACGCACGGCCAAGCTTGTCGTCCTTGTCTCTGTCTGTCTTCGTCTTCGTCTTTGTCTTCGTCTTCGTCTCGTCCTCATCATCCTTTCTTCGCCATCCCATCTCCACCGCACCTCCTCCTCCGTCCCTCTGACCCTCCGACCACCCACCGACCCACTCCACTGGCACCTCCACCTCCGTCCCCCCTTCGTCTCTTCCGCCCAACACCCACCACCCCCTCCCTTCCCATCCTCGTCCCAGCTGAGCGAGCGAAGGAAACCGGACGCCTAAGCACGCGCGAGCGAGCGAGACGCCCAAACCCAACAAGGAAAGAAAGACGAGACGGGTTCAGGTAAGCAATCGTCGACGCGTCCCCTCCCGCACACTCTCCCTCCCTTCCCTCCGTCCGGATTCGTTCGGTTTTTTTTTTCTTCCCACCCTTGGTCCCTCTCTCCAGGACGCCATCCACTTCCATCTCACCTTCTCTTCCTTCCTTCCGCACTCTTCTTCGTTCCACCCACCGCCCACCTCCCCTCTCTTCTCCCCCGTCGGCCCTCACTTCAGCCTCCGACGTTGACCGTCGTCACCGCCTGACCCCCTCGCACGGCGCGATCCATCCAGCGCTGCCGTGCCTGCCCTTCCCGTCGTCGTGGACTCTTCACAGCATGAGCACCGGTAGCGATGGTCGCTCGTCCGCTGCGGGCGCATGGGCCCCTCAGGGATGGGATATGGGCGGTTGGGACACCATGGGCTCACAGAGCCAGCAGCCGCAACAAACCGCACAGCAACACCAGCACCATCACCACCAGCCCTCCTCTCATCAACAGCAGCAGCAGGACCAGCAGCAGCCGTCCTTCTCCAGCGCCGGCCATCAGCAGTATCACGCCCGTCCACAGCTCACCGACCCCTCCGCCCTGCCACAGCTTACCGTCCCCAGTCATGCCACCCCCGCCCAAGCGTACTACTCCTCTCCCCAGGCCGCCGACAGCACCTTCCGAGCACAGCAACCGGCCACACACCAGAACCACAGCGCCATGGCCTCCCAGGTCCACGCCTACTCGGTCCAGCAGCAGCGTCACCTCGCCGCCTCGTCCGGTCAGCCCGGCCTGTCGTCGTCCAGCTTCCCCGCCGGTATCGGTTATCCTCAGATCGTCCACTCTTCCCCTCTCGCGCAGCACGCCGCCCACGACAGTCGCACCGGCGGCGCGTCCGCATCGCCGGCCCACTATTCTCCTGCGCCCGCCTTCATGCCCGCCCCCCAGCAATACGCTCGACACCCTTCTTGGCCCGCCAACTATCCGCCTACCATGGTCGGAATGGTTCAGCCTGGCACCGTCGGTGCCGGCGGCCCGCCGGCCTTGCAGCCAACCGCCATCGGCCACCTCCCCGTTGGCCTGCCCGACACCGGTCCGCACGGCCCGCCGTCCTATGCGACCGGCCCAACGACGAGCTACCACCCCGGTCAGCCTCCGCCGCATGGCTCTCAGATCGCGCCCAACCTTTTGGCCACCGGCGTGCCATCCACGTCGAGATCCGGTCAATCCGCCTCGCCATCCACGTCCGGCTCTTCTCAAAACACGACGCCGAACACGTTGAACACCGTGCCTCGACCCTCGAACTTGCCTTTGCACGCCCCTAACGGTCGCATCCTCCTCGCTTGCGGCTTTTGCAAGCACCGCAAGCTCAAATGTGACGGCATCCGGCCGCAGTGCCAGCAGTGCGCCAAGAGGGGTCTCGAGTGCCAATACGCGGAGCGGATTAGGCGTAGAGGTCCGGGCAAGGCGAGGCTGGAGAGGGAGGAGAGGGCGAGACAGAAGGAAGCAGCCCAGCGGATGGCTTTGGAACAGCAGCAGGCGGCGCAGCGATTGGCGTTGGACCAGCAGCACCAGCAGCAGCATCACACTTTGGACCAACAGCAGCAGCACCAGCAACACCAGCACCAGCAGCAACAGCAGCAGCACCACCAACAGCAGCAACAGCACGCGTCCGCGCACGCGCCGGGACAGCACCAGCCAGGCCACGTTCCCGGCGTCGGCCTTCCACCGGCGGGAGACGGCACTTCGCCGAGCAAGAGAACCGTAGACGGTACACACGACGTGTTGGCCTCCTCCGCTCGTGATGGCTCCGGCCCCGACGAGAACGTGTCCTCCGCCGTCGACCACTCTGGTCTCTACGGGCCCGTTCCCCCCGCTCAGTGACCTTTGACCGCCGACGCGTTTTTTTTTTTTTTTCTTTTTTCGTGTC
Source organism: Peribolospora baueri (assembly GCA_029717555.1). Lineage (NCBI taxonomy): Eukaryota > Fungi > Basidiomycota > Peribolosporomycetes > Peribolosporales > Peribolosporaceae > Peribolospora > Peribolospora baueri. The sequence goes on from JAMDHS010000150.1 coordinate 5,530, forward strand.
GTCCTTCCGGTCGTGGCCTTCCTCACCTGCCCGCGCTCGTCCTCGCCATCTCGGCGCGTGTCTCACCTCCCTCCCCTTTTTCTCGACCATGCCTGCCCCTTCCCCCTGCCCCCTCCCCTCGACCCTCTCCCACTCGCACTCGCCTCTCGTCAGCAATGTTTAGACGGCGGCGCTGAGCACCGTTGATTGCAGCAGCCTGCTCCTTGGGTTCGTCTTTTTATTCGCATTGTTCTTCTTCAACGCCGCGCCCGCCCGCCCGTCCGTCCCGTCCGTCCCGTCCCGTCCCCCGCCCGCCCGCCCGCTTTGATCGCTTAGCGCTCCGCCCGTTCCCTTCGTTGTCCATATATCAAGGCATAGCATCTCCGTAGCTAGCACTCGTCCTTTTTTTATTTTTTATTCTCCATCCTCCTCCGCTCGTACTCTCCTATCCCTTCTCCTTCCCTCTCTCTCTCTTCTCTCTCCCCACCCCCCCTCTATAACTTTTCCTTCCTCCCGCGCCTCCAAGTTCGGCTATTCACGTCCCGTCCGGCGGTGCAACCTCTTCCTTCTTTCCTTCTTTCCTTCTTCCTTCTTTCCTTCTTTCCTTCCTCCCTTCCTTCCTTCCTTCCTTCCTTGTCGTTCCGCTCCGCATCGCAACCTCGGATCGTTTCGTCGGGCGCGCAAAACCTTGCTTGCCATCGGGGCAGAGGACGACCACGACAACGAACAAAATGGCAAAATAACGAACAACTTTTTTTACTCGCCCGGTCGTTCGCCTGCCCGGTGGTGGTTCGCCCCGGCTCAGCTAGGCTCGGCTCGGTTTGGTTTGGTTCGGTCTGGTCTGCCCGGCTCGCTGGACGGCACGGCGGAGGACACGTCCTCTCTTTCGATGGCGACGGCGGCGGCGGCGGTGATGGCGATGGCGACGACGGCAACTTGGGAGCTCTACTGGTGCGCGCAGACCACGCGGAAGTTCGTCTTTATTTTTTTTTCCGCAAGACCACGACTCTCCGCCTCGCCTCTCGTCGACCATGTGGGACGTCTTTCGCAACAAGTAATCTACTACACTACCCCCCCTCCCCCTTTTCGAACTAGGGCCGCGCCCTTCCCATCCTACTTGGCCTCGACCGATCGATCGACCATCCAGCCGCCGCCGTCGTCGTCGTCCTCCTCCTTCTCACCGCCGACCACCTGGCCCGGGGTCGCCACGGCCGCATCGCCTTACCCTTCGGTCGTACTCCATCCATCCGTCCGTCCGAGCCCTCGGCGCCAGGTCAGCGGGCCGTCGCTCTTTTTGTTTTGCGACCCTACCAGCTTTTCACCCCCGCACCGTCGTCCCCTCGCCGCCTCGCTCGTCAAGTGTACGATAGCTATCCATTGCCCCCCCCCCCCCCCATCCTTAACCCAAACCTCGCCTCCACCCACCCCGCTCCCCGCTCCCCGTCCCCCTAACCGCTGGTACCCCCCTGCTGCGCTGTTTTATTTCCTAACTTCCATCGCTCCGCCCCGCCTCTCGCAACGTCGTCTTTACGTCGAAATGAAAGCCGTCCCCAGTCTTAACGCGTCCAATGCGCCTTCTACCTCCGTTCCGAGCCCGATCGTATCCCCTCGCTTCTTCTTTTCCCCCGACCCGAATCATTTTCAGTCTTGCCTCCTTTTTCTTTTCATTGAGCCGTGGCACGTGCCACGGATCGGTTGATGCGGATCACGTGATAGGAAGGAATTGCCCTTGTATTGACTGGCCCGACTTCGTCGACTTAGCCTGACGACGATACACACTCCTCCTCTTTGTCTTCCTCCTCCTCCTCCTCTCCTCCTCCTCCTTCTCCTCCTACTTACACATGGCTTCTGCTGAAGTATCCGGCGCGGTCCTCGAGCGCCTCAAGGCGCTCTCCATTTCCGGCCCGGACGTTTCCCACGTCGCTTCCACCTCCGCGGCCACCTGGCGCGACGCCCTCTCGTCTGCCTCCAACCCGTCCGTGCCGGCCTTTTACGAGCTCACAAAGACGCTCGTCTTCAAGCCCAAGACGGCCAAGACGGCCAAACCGGTGCCCGTCGTGGTTGTTGCTCGCGATGTCACTGAGACCCCGTCGGGACCGTTGCAGAAGCGGTTGGCTGTCAAGGAGATGAGGTTGGCTGGCGAGGAATTGCTTGACGAGTTCTTGGGCGTCGGAAAGGATGAAGGTGGGACGCTGTCTTCTTCTTCTTCTTCTCGTTTCCGTTTCCCAGTGTCGGCTCCGCTCACTGATGATCATTTTTCCGTTCCCGTTCCCCTCGCCGCCGCCTAGTCTCGCCGCTGGCGATCACCTCCGAAAACGCCGGCTCGCTCCAGATCGTCCTCGACGCCTCTCTCGCCACCTCCGACGCTCTCTTTGCCGTCAAGTATTCCTCCGCCCAGCGCACCGTCTTCCTGAGGGGCGCCGACATTGCCAAGTACCTTGATAGCACCGGAGCCAAGGTCGATGTCGTCGACTTTGCCGAGCTTAAGGAGGCTGAAACGTGAGCCGTCGTCTTGTCCCTGCTCTGCACGGTCTGCTTTGGGCGCTCACCGACGGTTTCATCCCCTTTCTTTTCTACTCTCCAACTCGGCCCCACTCTCCAACTCCTGCCCCCTTCTTTCTTCACAGCCCCATCGCAAAGGTCGCCGCTCCCTCCGCAAAGTCCGCTTCGACGAGCGAGCCCAAGGCGGCCGCCTCGGCGTCGGCCAAGATCGACGGCGCGCTGCTGATCGGCATCGACGTGCGCAAGGACCTCGACTTTGCCAACTGGTACCAGCAGGTCCTCATCAAGGGCGACATGCTCGATTACTACGATGTCTCTGGCTGTTATATCCTCAAGCCTTGGAGCTACAGCGTTTGGCAGAGCATTCAGAGTGAGCTCTAACGACAGTTCTGCTCTCGCGTCTTCGTCGGCCGCTCGACGTCTCTGACTCCATATATGCCTCTTCGTATCTTGTCTTCTTTTCCTTTCCTTTTCACAGCCTGGTTCGACGCAGAGATCAAGAAATTGGGCGTGGAGAACGCCTATTTCCCCATGTTCGTCTCCTCCACCGTTCTGGAGAGGGAAAAAGATCACATCGAGGGCTTTGCCCCTGAGGTCGCTTGGGTCACGCGGGCGTGAGTGTATCGGCCACCGCTTTCGTCTTCTTGCGCCGCCCGTCGTTCGCTCACGTCGGCGTTCATCCTCCATCCAGAGGCTCGTCTGATCTTAAGGAACCGATCGCCATCCGTCCCACGTCTGAAACCGTCATGTATCCTTGTGAGTTGCTCGATGAGCGACCGGCCTGCTCGCATATGCCGTTTCCTGTCGCTCACGCAGCGCGTTCTCCCGGTTAGACTATGCCAAGTGGATTCGCAGTCACCGGGATCTCCCGCTCAAGCTCAACCAGTGGAACAGCGTCGTTCGTTGGGAGTTTAAGAATCCCCGTGAGTTGAAGGAATTCCCATCCCTCTCGCACCTGTCCGTGCTCGACGAATGACGTTCGCGCCTTGCTTCGGCTGCCGTAGAGCCGTTCCTGCGCACGCGAGAGTTCTTGTGGCAGGAGGGCCACACCGCTTTCCTGACCAAGAAGGAGGCCGAGGAGGAGGTCTTGCAGATCTTGGACCTCTACCGACGCGTCTACGAGGAGCTCCTCGCCGTCCCCGTCGTCCCCGGCGTCAAATCGGAGAAGGAGAAATTCGCCGGAGGGTTGTACACGACCACCGTCGAAGGGTTTGTGCCCACCACTGGCCGCGCCATTCAGGGTGGCACGAGTCACTGCCTCGGTCAGAACTTTAGCAAGATGTTCAACATCGCCGTGGAGGACCCTGACAGCAAGACGAACGAGGGAGAGGCGCTTAACAAGCTGCATGTCTGGCAGAACAGCTGGGGTCTGAGCACGAGGACCATCGGCGTCATGGTCATGGTGCACGGCGACGACAAGGGTCTTGTCCTTCCCCCTCGCGTCGCCCAAGTCCAGGTGGTCATCGTGCCGTGTGGTATCAACACCAAACTGTCCAGAGCCGACAAGGACAAGCTCCTCGACGAGTGCGACGCGCTGGCCAAAAAGCTCAAGCACGCTGGCGTCCGTGCCAAGGCCGACCTTCGGGAAGGCTGCACGTCCGGCTTCAAGTTCAACGACTGGGAATTGCGCGTGAGTCCCGCGCGCGCACGCCGCCCATCCCATCCCGTCCCTCCATGCTCATCGTACCCCGCCGCCATCTCTTTGTGAATTTTTTTCCGGAATTTTCGACAGGGCGTTCCGATCCGTCTCGAGCTCGGTCCGGCGGACCTTAAAAAGTCGCAGACGATCGCAGTGCGGCGTGACGATGGTACCAAGACTCCGATCCCGCTCGCGAACATCACCAACGACGTGACATCGCTGCTTGACAAGGTCCACAAAGACATGTACGATCGGGCGAACAAGACGTACACCGAGCATCGTAAGGTGACCACCGACTGGAACGAGTTTGTTGGTCATCTCAACGACAAGAACGTCGTCGTCATTCCTTGGTGCGAGCACGAGGAGTGCGAGGATGACATCAAGGAGAGGAGCGCTAGGAGGTGCGTACCCGGCGGCCGTCTGATGATTTCTTCTGACCGCTCGACAAGCGTGGGCTGATCAGTGTCTTGTCGACCACCCGCCGTCTGCGCTCCTCCTCACCCACAGTGCCGCGACCGACGAGCCCGTCGACGAGCGTGCTCCCTCGGCCGGCGCAAAATCGCTGTGCATTCCCTTCGACCAGGCCCAGTTCCCGGCTCTCGCGCAGGACGCCAAGTGTGCCGCCTGTGGCCTCAAGGTGAGCTTCAAAAAGCCTTTTTTTGTTTTTTCCCCAGCCACTGCCCCACTGATCGTTTCCCTTTTTCTCTCGTCTCCACCGTCCCGTGCGCGCGCAGGCGAAGCGTTGGACCATGTTTGGTCGTAGCTACTAAAAGTGGAAGAAAAAGTGGGAAAATGTCGTCCGACGTTGAATACCGTTCCCTTTTTTTTTTTTACTCACGTAGAGGACTCTTTGTGGCCGCTCTTCGAGACGGTGTAATGTCGTGATGGTCTGATGGTCTCTCTTAGTTTCGGGGGCGTCGGGCTTGAATACTACGGATCTGTAATGAGCTGGGTCCCCGAAAAAGTCTGAACCCCCCCTTCGTCTCAGAGCTCGGAGATTCCGAAGCGGCCATGTCTGCGAAAGAGGGGTACAAATGCCATGGGAGTCGACCTGTGCTTTTATTTGAACGAGAACCCAGGTATTGTCGAGGCAGGTATGGGTGAAACGCGTCGGGGGGGCCGACGACGGCGTGCACCACTCTGTGCGACTTGGGAGTGTCGTGCACTGAACAGAACATGTGAATGCAGCTTCCAGCAGGAGAGCCGGCCTTCCAGGTCGACCCAGAGAAGAGCGGACGGGCTGTCCGCACAGCAAAGTCTCTTCGCGTGGTCCGAGCTGGAAGCCAGGAAGACGAGCGAGGACTTCTGTCAGAGATGGCCTCGTGCGCGACACCGACGAGACCGTCCGTCCGCAGGAAATACATTTACAGCGAAACAGGCCTTTCTCCCTCTCCGTCACCCACCATCCATACAAGCGGTTCAGGAAGCCGCGCCGACAATACGCTGGCAGAGGGTATGGTGACGTGGGAGTCCTCCTTCGTCCTAAGATGAACTGTATGGTGGGTGCGTCGTTAATTCGTGTTTCGAGCGCAGCCATCATCGCGGCTTGGACGTCATTGTCCGCCTGCTGAACAAGCACTTCCTCTCGATCTAAAGGATCCCGTGGTATTAAGCGAATCCTTAACCATGGCCGCCATGATCATACATGCTGCCCACTTCACGAAGGATGAAAGGAGATGCAAAGGCATGTTCCGGCGTACTGTTACATTGAGTATAATTACACGAGCGGGTGTCGAGACATGCAAAGATTTACGCGAACAGACGGTCCAACTTGCTGGCCAGCTGGTCGCCGTCCATCTTGACGTATTTGTGAGGATCTGAAGGGTAGGGCGGAAGCGACCAAGTCAGTGGATGCTATCGCAGTAAAGATGTATCAAAAATAAACTGACTCTTGGAAAAGTCTCCTCCACGGTGCTTCTGCAGGAAAGCCTTGTAAAGCGGCACCACCATTCTAGGGAAGCCGACGGAGAACAAGTCAGGAAACGCAGTATCTGAAAGCGTCAGCTTCTAAACGCCGTGTCCGCTCACTTGTTGACTTCTACACCCAATCGCTCGCGCAAGTCTGGGTCCTTCTTGGTCAGCGGGTAGGCTCGATGCAGAGTCTCAAGCTCGTCAAGGGCGTCAAAGAACCGAGTGAACTTGTCTTTGACTGCTTGCCGCTCTGCGCCGCCCCCTAATCCCAGCGCCTTGGCGCCGCCGCTGGAGCCTGACTTGTCTCCTGGCCCGTCCATGAGCGAGCTGACAAGCGGAGACCAGGCGTCAGCAAGGTAGCCGTTCTTGGCGTTTCGCATAGCGCTGTTTAGAGAATCTTGGCCCTCTTCGCCCAGAAGGTCGTCGATGGTCGAGTGGGAAGAAGACAAGAGGGCGCGACGAACGTGAGAGATGTTGTTCAGGAGAAAGATGGATGACGTCGCGGGGGAACGGATGGCCCTGGCGCGGCCTTCAGGCGGTTGAACGCAAATGAGATCGGTTGTCAATAAGGTGACCATGGACTAGCATATGAAACCGTCAACGATAGGCCTCTGACCTTCTAACGCTGTCAAAAGACAGGACAGCACGTCACGCAGATAGTGCCTGACCATCGCATTTTCCTCTCCTCGGCTGTTGAAGGACAGAGTCGGCGCCTTCGTGGCACCCATCATCCAGTTTCCGTCGCCAAGAATTTGCAAGAAGGGCTCGACAACATCTTGGAAATCGGCGATTTGCTTCATGTATCCGATGATCCGGTAAGTCAGATTGGACACGCTCGTCGACGGCACGGTATCTGCATGGCGCGCAGGGTAGCTCTGGATGAACCAGTGGTCGAATACGATGACGGTCAGCAACGAAGCCGCACCGATCGGGCAGAGAGTGCTCACCCTAATTTTGTCAATGACTTCTGGGAAACTCCGCAAGCACGTGGCCCTGACGGCGCCAAGGGCCTCCTCTATCTCTCCCCTCTCGCCTTTCCTGCCCGCTCGCTTCACCATGACGTCCGCCCAACGAGATTGAGCACTTTGCAGAACGCCAGCCAAGTCGAAGGCGAAGAAGATGTTGTCCGACACGGAGCGACGAATGAACTCGGAGAGAGAGGTGAAGGTGCTGCTGAATGTGTCGACGGTCGGTTGAATGAGAGCGAGGTATATTGTGTCGAGCATAGACGAAGAGGTGATAGGCATAATAGATCGAAGGAGGTTGTACTCGGTCTGCGGGAACGGGTCGAACAGAGCGATAATTGTCAGTTGCAATTATACATTCGCCAAACGCCCGATGTACACCGACTCACTTCTGCCATGCCCAGCACGATGTCCATCCACAAACTCGTCTCGGCAGACCCTTTGCCGCGCTTGGTCACTTCTCCATGCTCCTCTGCTTCGGCCTCGTCTTCGTCTTTTGCACCCTTCTCGCCATACATGGCCTCGGCCTTCTGCACTGCATTCGTCGCTAAACCAGCCGTAGAGCGCTCCAGATAGATGCCCCGGAGATCACCATATGCGAGTAACGCCACAGTGAGGGGGTCTTTGGCGGCGGAGCCCTTGGGAGGCGAAATCGTAGACAAGTAAGTGAGGAGGTGGGTGAGGGGTGGGACCAAGCCGTCTGACAGAGTAGGATAGCCCGATGCTGCGGCGGAATGGGGAGGTAACTCAGCATGCGCTCAATCGGCCTGGCGGAGATAGGCATGCTTAGACTGACAGCGATACATCTCCGGATCGATGGGCTCAGAGTCCGGCCTGAGCCAGTCGACCATAACGTCGACGAGCTTGCCCGCGCCAACATCTATCAGACGGTTCTGAAACAGCGATCATGAATAAATTATGGATCAGATGGTTGGTCGTATTTGACGTCCAATGGTGTGCAATTCCCTCACCATTTCCATCATGACCTTTTCCTGGCCCTTGATGTCCGCCTTTCGTAGGGCATCTAATGCCTGCTTGACTCGGTCGATGGTGTCCATGTACGGAATGAGATTGCCTGGATCGGGCCTACAGATGGGAGGTGCAGACGCCATAATCGTGTCAGTAGGGTCACAAAGACGCTCCTCCTTAAGGCGGACCTGATCCATCAGTCGCAAGCGCCTGGCTCACCCTTGGTTGATGATCGGCTCCTCTTGCAAGATAATGTTGTAGTGACCCAAATTCTTATTGATCGCCTCCATGGTCAGATCAATGTCTGAGTGGTTCACGTCCGCATACAAAACCAGCTAAGCATTTGATCGTCTCCCATCTGGACTGCACGTACTTAGGAGGCCACCCCGTCCCAGTCGCACACGACTTGCCGAGAAGAGACTCACTGTTCGACACGCGAGTGAGCGCCTGCGTGCTCCTGTGAATGGGCAGGATGGAGCTCTCCAGCTTGACCAGTCGTCTGTCGAAACCCGACAGGATGCTGGTCATCCGCCCGGTGAGCGTAGCCAGCTTCTTCTGGTTCTGCGTGAGCAGCTCGAGCTCCGCCTTGGCGAGGCGAGGAAGCGAGAGGCATGAGTGTTTGTTAGAACGGCGTTGCGCGAATGAAGGCAGGCAAATATCATCATCGCGAGAGTGTGCTCACATAGGCCAGATCCGCGTCCACGTTGCTGTTCATGATGCGGTCGTCGTCTGTGGGAAGGAAGGAGATCCTCTCGATCGGCGGTGCGGCAACCCGTATCTAAGGTCCACCACCGATCGCCGCAGCCGTGCCTGCTTGTTGCCATTCAGTGGAGCGCCCAAGTTTGGCGAGCTTCAGGTCGGACTCTCGCAGCCTCTCCTATAATCACACAAGAAGCAAATTGGCGGACTGCGCTCGGTTCAAGCAAGGCATGGCGTCGTGGTTGGAAAGGAAGACGGAACAGCCAAATGTACATGGACACCTCGTAGTTCTCAAATGCAACGGGGCTTTCTAATAAGCGGGGGAGGAAAGGGATACGTGATGTCAGAGAGCGCTCGGGAATGGCGGACGGAAAGGAGAGGCATGAAGTCATCATTTGCTCTCTTTTTGTCGCCGCCGCCGTCGTCGTCGCGCTCTGAGATCTCGTAAGTGCAGGGCCTTGGCCGTGCTCACGAGGAGAGTCGCGACGAACAAACAGGTACCGCCCCACCACACCATTGGCTGGGCCTCTACGGCTTTTTTCCGGAGGCGTCCTCTCGCTCATCGCACCCACGGTCTTTGTGCTAGTCGGAAACAAGCGCAAGTTCGGCGTCTATTTGGGCATCCTCTCCACCGTATCCTCCCTCGGCATCCTCGCCGGAGAGCCCGTGGCCGGCAGGTTGCTGAAGAACACCGGCAGCACCTTTGACGGAGGGCTGCCTGATAGTATGTCTGGAAGACCCCGAACGAGCGGGTGAAGCCGCCGCAGATGAACAAGAGGGCGCAGCCGACGACGACGAGCCAAGCGTCGAGTACCCCCGTCGGGCGGGGAGCCAATGCTTCCAAAGGCTGTCGGTAGACTAACCTGAGGCGGTCTGGGCGGCGATGGTCCAGAGTCGAAGCCCTCTTCCACGTCAACGGACGCGTCGCCGACACTGGTTGCGGTCTGTGAAGAGGAAGCAGCGTCTCGAGAAAAATGGTTCGATTTGTCGGCAGCCTGCTCGTCCATGTTGAGAACCTCTTGGGGACCATAAGCGCCCGCGGCGACATCGTATCGTCGGTTGTCGGTGGACATGGCGATGGAGTGACGCCACAGCCGACGTATGGTCTCGTGGACCTGGGTCTTGAGTCCATGGCGGTAATCGTAGAAGAGGGCGGTCTTGCCATAGTCTGGACCCTGTCTGCGAGTGCGCAGAACTCGGTGGAGTAATCGCGGGCTGACTCGGTCTGTCGGAGAGTAGCGACAAGTTCTTCCACGAGCTCTGCAAACAACTCAAGATCAAAAGCAGTGAGCACGGCATATCATCCTGAATCGGACGGCCAAACAGAACGAACGAATCAGACACTCAAGCAATACTTGCGAGTGGACGTCAACCACTTGCAAGACAATTGGTTCGACTTGCTCCCCATTGCCCAGTTTGCATACAACAACGTAAGTCAATCTTCGACGTCTCATTCGCCGTTCTTCCTCAACTACAACTTTCACCCACGCACCGATTTCACGCCTCTACCGTCTGACGTCCCTGCTACCACAGATCATCTGCAGAAGCTCAAGGATGCCCATGCAACCGGCTGTTGTTCGATGACAGGACGGACTGCACGGCGTCGCTTGGGTGTGTTCGGCCTGTCCGGGTACGCTGAATGGAAGTCGATAACTGCTGGTGCGTCGTTGGACAAGTCTGATGCTGGAACCTATTGACGATCCGCTACACCGAATCCCTTATAATGGACGAAATACTCGAGCTTGCGCCTGCGGAACCGAGAATCCAGAATGCGTTCGACGAGATAATGCTTCTCGCCGTCGACGAGCTCGGGAAGTGGAGGCGGCGGCTCGATTTGACGTGCTGGGATGGTGTTGGCGTGGTAGGGTTCTAGGAGTGAAACATGATAAGACGTTGTGCATAAGGTAGCCCCGTGGCAGCTGAAGACGGAATGCGCTACGACCGATGGGCTCCAGAATCTTGAACGGGCCGATGAAGCGATGATATAAGCACTGAGATGGTCTGTGAGATGGCAGATGATCGCGACGAAGGAGAACTTCCTGGCCCGGTTCGAAGAAGGGAGCGTCCTTCCGTAGTCGGTCAGCGTAGTGAACAGCGCGGGACTTTGCCTGCGCGAGGGCGTACATGGCGGTAGCATGGGCAACCCTGAACTTCTGCAGATGATCTGTGGCAGCAGGGACGGCAGACGGTAGAGGCGTGAAATCGGAGCGTGGGTGAAAGCTGTAGTTGAGGTAAGAACGACGATTGACTTGCGTTGCTGTATGCAAACTGGGCAATGGGGAGCAAGTCGAACCAATTGTCTTGCAAGTGGTTGACGTACACTCGCAAGTATTGCTTGAGTGTCTGATTCGTTCGTTCTGTTTGGCCGTCCGATTCAGGATGATATGCCGTGCTCACTGCTTTTGATCTTGAGTTGTTTGCAGAGCTCGTGGAAGAACTTGTCGCTACTCTCCGACAGACCGAGTCAGCCCGCGATTACTCCGCCGAGTTCTGCGCACTCGCAGACAGGCTCCAGGACTATGGCAAGACCGCCCTCTTCTACGATTACCGCCGTGGACTCAAGACCCAGGTCCGCGAGACCATACGACGGCTGTGGCGTTCGAGTTGCTCGCTTCCTTCTTAGATGAAAAGGGCATCGTTGATAGAGATATTCAGAGAGTTCAAGTCCTCGAGAGTAGTGGAGCCTCTGCTGCCCAGGGCGGCGATAGGAAACGACTACGATGGAGGGGGAGAAAACCTCGGAGCTCAGAGGGGTAAGAGAATAGCGAGTCGAGCGCGAACACAGTTGGACAAGGGGGTGAGTCGCAGCTCGATGGGGAGCCGCCGCCTGGCGCGCTCCCGAAGGGACGGAGAACGCTGAACGCTCGGGGAGAGAGGAGGGCTGTGACGCAGCGCACAAAGTCCTAGACGATGCGATGTCGCTGGCATGGCAGTACCGTTGTTGCGGACAAGCGCGATGTTCAAGGCAGAGCGGCGTACTCAACCGTGAGCGCGCTCGTGGTCGATGGCGACGCAGTTCTTAGTAATGTGTCTGCACGTGGTGCTACTGATCATCCCCCGCAGCCAGCGACCACATGGAGACCCGGCCCGCCCCCAACTTGGTCAGATAGATTACCGGTGGCCGGCGGGGGCAGCATGGGCTAACTGAGTTTGGGAGGAAACATTTTCCGGAATGCTGAACGGCACAACAGATTCTGTGAGATGTCGTACAAGATCCACACGGTCGTATACGGTCAAAAACAAAACGCGCCGGTGCAACGAGGTGCCATCCTTACTGCACCGGGCAGCAGGCATGCGAGAACGGCGCACCGCCACGGGACGGGCGGCTCAAGTCAAGTGATGCGGGGCTGATGAAACGGCTCGAAGGCTCAGAGGGCCTTGGCGAACTTGAGTGCCGCCGGCGAGCTAGCCGTGCGGTGGAACACGGTGCGGTCGCGAGGGGGAAAAACGAAGCAAATCAGTGTCCGTCCGACTCGTATTCCCGACATCCACTCACCTCTCCGCAGGCTTGACCCCAACGCTGGCGAGGGCCACCTTGCCGTCCTTGTCGATCACGAAGTGAGAGCGCTTCGTGCTGGCCGCCGTGCCGGTGAGGACCTTGATAAGGTCTCGCTTCGGGTCCGAGAGGAGCGTGTAGGCGAATTTGTTCTGCATACGCGCAAGGACGGCTCAGTTCAAGGCGGGGGCCAGACAAATGGAAGAGCGGCGGGCGACGGCCGGGACGGGGCGGCGTCCACAGCTAGAACAAAGCAAAGCAGAAGGCGTACCTTGGCCTTCCAGCTCGCTAGACTCTTGGGCGAGTCGTTCGACAGACCTGTTTTGGCCAGATATAGACAGACGCGGGCACGTGGGTCCATGAGTGGAAACGAAAGCAGAACGAGGACCTGGCCATTGCTCCCGACACGATGGTAACGATGCGAGCGATAAACTCACCATACACGGCGAACCCGGCCGCCTTCCAATCCTCGTACGTGTCGCGGTAAGTGCAAGCCTGGGTGTTGCACCCTGTCGAGCGCGTCCAATCCGGTTAGCCAAATTTCCGGCGAAGGAGTCGGTCCGGCCTGGTCAGCTGTCCGACGGAGAGGACGAGTGCTCACCGGGAGTGTTAGCCTTGGGATAGAGGAACACGACGGCGTTTTTGATATCGGATACGCGGACCTCGTTCTCCTCCTCGTCCTTGAGCGTCATCTCGGGCAACGCGTCCCCGACCTTTGCAGCGCCGCCTTCGGGGACAGCCTCCTCCTTCTTGGCCTTCTTGCTCGTAGCGTCTCCGCTGGCGGCTGCGGCCTTCCCATTAGACGAGGCTGCCTTCTCCGTGCCTTGTCCTTCCGCCGGGCGCTTCTTTGCGGCAGGAGGCGCAGCGACTTCAGTAGACGGCGGCGCCTTGGACGAGAGGCGCAAAGACCGACGGGGCGGCTCGGTGGGAAGGGACGTGGACTTGGGTGCCATGTCAAATGTGCAGGCGAGCGCTTCTCAGAGAAAGGGCCAGCAGTGTCGAAAAGGCGAAAAGGAAGGAATGGGAGCGCGGACGAGGACGAGGGCGAGGCCGCCTCGTAGACGCTCGCGCTGCTAGTCAAGGCGGCCCGGCGACGCGGTGGACGCGACAAAACATTCTAGCGATCGGCCACGGGGGGTTATGTAAGCAGCCTTCAACGCCTGCTCTTCGAGTCCATCGACAACGTTCCGGGGGGACGGGGTAGTCTACGGCACCCGACGGGCAAGACTTTTTAAGAAATACGGTTCTATATCGAATTCTGGCACTCGTACTCGAAAATTGCAGCTTGTGTGTGCATTTATACTGGAGAAGGGCCCGTACGACCGGGCGATGCGAGACGAACGAAGGTGTCCGAACCTGCCCTTCGTGGGAAAAAGCCATATCTATGCAACGTATTCAGGCGTGCTCGGGTCAAAATCGATCCGCTCTTGGACCTGTGGTAGGCACAAGTAGGGGCCGGAAAAAACGGTGAATGGACGGGCGGCTCGACCAGAGTAATCACGGCAGGGCGCGACGTCGCCCACGACTCACGCTCCCATCGTTGCGCTTGACCGTGATCGTTCCGTCGTCGTTGCCAAAGTACGCCGCCTTGACCATATTGCAGAAGAGGCCGACTTCGAGGACGCCGGTGAGCAGTTTGACCCTGTGCCACCGTCAAGACCGAACGAGTGAGTCCCACATGCCCTCGTCATCGCCTTGCACGTACACCGCCCGTTGACCCACCTCGTCAAGAGTTCGTTCGGATCGAGCATGTACGACTCTGGGAAAGGTGCGTCGATCACAAAGTTGCTGTGCAGGACGACGAGCAGACTCGCTCAGTTCCATAACACCGACCGGCCGGGAGGAATTCAGGCACACCCACCCGTTGTCCGTAACCACCGGACCGGCCTTCGCTTTGCCCATCCGCAATTTGGCGTCGATGGATCCAAGTCTCTTCAAGTTTTGCAACACCTTGGCGTACGCGAAGGGCGCCACTTCGATCGGCACGCCCTGCAACCAGTTCCGACCCAGGACGGACGAGTTTTTGCGGTAGTCGGCGACGATGACAAACTCCCTCGCTGCTTCGGCGAGCACCTTTTCGCGCAGGTGACATGCGCCCCCGCCTTTGATGCAGTTCAGGTCATTGTCCACCCTGTGCGAGCAAGACTTAAGAGTTAGGAAGGCAGGTTGAAGATATGACGCTGCGCACCAGACTCACTCGTCAGCGCCGTCGATGGTGACGTCGATGGAGGGAAAGATGTCGATATCACCGAGGTTCAGACCTGGTCGGAGAAGAGAAGGATAGATGAGTGGCTCATGGTCGCTGGTGCGCTCGAACGAGCCGACGTGACGACTGACCGGCCTCGAGAATCAAGTCCTTGGACTGGAAACCAGTCGGGACGAACCAGCGTTTCTGGTTAACCTCGGGTCCCTGAGATTTGATCCGGTCAACGACGTAAGGCACGGTCGAACCTGCGCGTGAAGGAGCGGTAACGACGTGAACGAGACCGGCCGTGACTCGAATGTCCACAGCTCGCCATACTTTCGTTCGAGAGACGTTTTTCTCTCTTTGACATTTCGCCTCAGCGACCGCCATCGGGCACCTCGCGACGCTCACCGCTACCGATGCCGATCACTTTGTGCTCCCTCTTGACGTGGTTGTCCACCGCCGCGTAGGCCGCACTCTTCTTGGCCTGCTCGATGGCGCTCAACGGGTCGATGTCCTGGGAAGCCGGAGTCTGATAGGGCTGCGACATGGCGGGCACAGCGGCGGGGGGCTTCCTACGGGACAGGGGCGAACTGGAGACGAAGAGTCGGGACCGCGCAGCGAGGGTGCTGTTGAGGCAGCCGGCTCGAGCGGATGAGGTCAGGAGCGGATGAAAAGATTGGTGCACGGCCGACGCCGAAGGGGGAAGGCGGGGAAGCAAAATGATGGCGAGGTGGGAATGAGAGGCGAGGGAGAGAGGCGAGGGAAGGACTGGCTGTTGGCTGACGACGGCAAAGGTGTGGAAAGAGTGATCGGTCGGATGTAGTTTTCCTACGTTTAAAATGACTAATAAGGGGCACGTCGCCTATCTCGACGAACGCTTTGCACGAACGTTTCGCACGAACGCTTCGGGACAAATTCCTTTCCTCGCAGCGCAGACAGAGGCAAGCCATGACAGACATCGAGTCGTCCAACTGGCAATTTTGGTCGTCGCGGCACGGTCAACGCGTGAGGGAGACGACGAGACTCATCACTTTTAACGGCAGCACCTCAGTCTACTCCAATGCGGGACCGGACGGCTCTCTTCGAAACAGCGCCGTTGTCATGAGGGAGAAGAGATCATGATGCGAGGAAGGGGACGAGGTTGCATGTACATAGGCAAAATCCCAAAGCATACGTGAACGCAGCCTACTCGGCATCGACGATGGTCGTCTGGAGACCCTGCGGGCGCGAAAGCGGGGAGGGAAGCCGGGGGCGGGAGGTGGTCAGAGGAGGCACCGCGACTCTCGTCCCGATTCGACGCCTGGAAACCCACCTTGACGTTGGTCATACCAGGGACGACGGTGACGTACGTGTAGAGCTTCTCCTTGGCGTCCTCGTCGTCGTTGCGCTTGCCTGTAGAGGGGGCAGAACGAGGCAGGCACGCAGATGAGTACGCCGGCCCTCTGTGGCTTTTTCTCGCAAGCCGCCGCTCCCTCGTTCGCCACGTCCGCGCCGACACTCACGGTCAAGTCTGACCCGAAGCCTCCTCGGCACGTCCTTGATCCCCTCCTTCCAGATCTCCTTGTTCAGCTTGGGGTCCAGGCGCACGTCCTTGGTACCCATCGTCTTTTGCGCAAACTCGATGACCGCCTTAACGCCTCGCGGGGCACGCTTCTTGAACTGGACGTCGTGTACGCGCTTGTGAAGGTGGATGGTGTACTCGCGCGACACCACGTCCTGGAGCGCCGAGCGCTGCTTGCGCTGCTTTTGAGGGGCCATCTGCAGACGGGAGTTGGTTAGCCTTTGTGTTCTTACCGCCCTTCGGCCCTCTTGACACTCACTTTGTCGGTCTTGTCGTCGGTCTGTACGTCGTCGACTCGGACGCTCGACTCGGACGGGACCCATCCCTCTCGCCTACGAACCCTGCTGCGGCCGTTCAGTGAGAGCACCCCGAGTGCGCGAGCGTGCACAACGCTGTACAGCTCCAGCGCGTTGCCACATGCGCGCATCCCCGCTCCAAAGCTGCGGCACCCACTTTTCTTCTCCACCATGTCCGCCCATCCCCGTTACACCGTTCGTTGCCTTTGTCGCACTCGCACGATCGTTCCGTACCCTCGCGTGCACACGGGTCTGCCTCCCATGCGACGCTCGTCTCCGCCTTTGCTTCGCCTTTCTCCGATAACACCGTTTCTACTCTACCGCACAACGAAACAGAACCAAACGTGTGACGCGTCGCTGAAATGCTACGGCTCCTCGCCGCCCAGGCTCCGTTAGCTCGCCGCGGCGCATTCGCGCAACCCAAAGACAAACAGAAATTCACCTCTTGCAAACTCTCCGCGCGAAAAATACCTTGCAAGTAACCCGCGCCCTACTCATACACGATCCACTTTCCCAATCTAGCCACTTGGACCGTTGCGCGGCGATCTGACAACTGTCGCATTCGAACCCATGTAGACCACTCCGAAAAGCGCGCCGCCACGACGCCCCGCAAAAAATGAATAAATCTGATGAGAGTGGGATTCCAACCTACGCCCGAGCGACTTGGGCGTCGTGGTCCTTAGTCTGTCACTTTAGAACGCTCAGCACGAAAAAGCCCCCGACACTGGGATCGCGCCTAAATTGATTCATCTGCTCAACATTAAACTCGATCAACATTCCTCCAGCGCTGCCGTAAGGCCGGCTTCATCAGCACGCTCAAGAGCGCGGTCCTTGATGGCCACGAGCCACGCGGTCCGGTCCTCCCGCGACCTGGGCGGCGGGCCTACAGCGTCCCGTTCTTGCTCCACGACCCCGATCATCGGCTTTGCGAGGAAGATGACGTGGAGCAAACCCAGACGTAAGCGCGGGTTGTACCGCACGCGTCCAGTATGTATTTGGGCGACGCAGAGGGCGACGTGGTGTGGCGCCGGACCATAGGTGAGAACGGTGATCGTGCCCACTTCGGACGTCCAGTCCCAACAGTCAAGCTCATGCCACACACTCCTTCCACCGTGTCGTCGTCCGCGAACTCCGGGAGCGCGGTCCCAGAGAGAAAGGCGTCTCGATTCCTGAGCGCATCGAGCGCGCGCAGGATCAGCTCCGTCCGCAAGACGTGTGTCCCCCGACCCGTTTGAGGTGGCCAGCCGGGCCGCTTCGCGTCCCAGCATAGCAGAGGTCTCGGTCATCGCTGACGATATCCTCCTCTGTGATGTCCTTGAGGGCGGTGACCGTCCCGGAGGGCACAGCCCTCCTTGAGGCCATGGACACGATGTCCTCAAAAGTGTTGGGCCCGGCGATGCGACCGACCTGGTGTGACGGCGCCGAGCGGAGGAAGGCTAAATGCTTTTGTTGATGATAGTGGAGTGGTAGACGAATTCCGTCCGCGTCGTCCACCACTCCACTTCCTCGTCTGCTTCCCGTTGCAGCACGATGCGGTGAGCGGCCTGTTTCGCAGACTTGGCTTCATCAACCCCGGCTCTGGCGAAGCGGGTTGTTCGCCAGGCGGCGACTGATGGCGGTGGGGTTGGTTGAGAAGTCCGACATGTTGAGGACGAGGAGGAGGACGAGGAGGAGGACAAGGAGGAGATAAGGGAGAGAGATGAGATTGAGGGCGAGAGATAAGAATGAGGGCGAGAGAGGAGAATGAGGGAGAGATGAGGATGAGAGAGAGATGAGAATGAGCGAGAGATGAGGACGAGGACGAGGACGAGGGAGGGGAGGGCCAGAAAGTCGCCGGAAAGAGGGCGGTGGGACGCGTGGCCTCTCACTTCCCCAACGGCCCCTGGGCCGTTGGGAAGGCTGCCTCTCCCTTTGCACCTGGTCACCCTCGAATTTCGCCAAACTCGAGCTCGTCCCCTTTTGCCCACCTTTGACCACAGCCGCACAAGCACCTTCGCAGGTTCACGACGTCGAACCTGCCTTCAAGCTCTACTTTGTCCTCGACTGGTCTGTGCATGCCGAACTAAAGCTTTTTGCTCACCCTTTCATCCCTTCGACCGCAGCCGCACAAGCACCTCCTTGCATCAGGACGTCATGGCACAGCCTGACTTTGCCCTCGACTGACGCGCATATAGCCTGCTTTTCAGCCGGCTGCAGTTCAGCTGATCCTAGCTCGACTTTGCCGGCTGCAGTCGAGTTGATCATTGCGCTCTCGTCGCGCTTTAGAACATGAGGTCGGTTTCCAGCCGGGCCTTGGAGTGCTCCACAGAAACGGCGGTGGCTCGGCGGAGGCTTGCGCTGCCGCCCATCGCGCCGACGACGTGGGACGGGCCCTTCGTGTGGGACGACGGTGAGCGTGCGCCCATGTACGACGGTCGAGAACTGTGTGCG
>JAMDHS010000151.1:0-23574 GCA_029717555.1 Peribolospora baueri
AGCGGTAGACCTCACTCCCGATGGACATTCTGACCGGCCTGGGTTCCTCAACAACCTCGGCAATTCGCTGCGAATGCGCTTTGAGCGCGTCGGGGACACCGCCGACCTCGACGCTTCCATCTCGAATCTAAAGCAAGCGGTAGACCTCACTCCCGATGGACATTCTGACCGGCCTGGGTTCCTCAACAACCTCGGCAATTCGCTGCGAATGCGCTTTGAGCGCGTCGGGGACACCGCCGACCTCGACGCTTCCATCTCGAATGTAAAGCAAGCGGTAGACCTCACTCCCGATGCACATTCTGTCCGGCCTAGGCACCTCAACAACCTCGGCATTTCGCTGCGAATGCGCTTCGAGCGCCTCGGGAAGAGGAACCCAGGCCGGACAGAATGTCCATCGGGAGTGAGGTCTACCGCTTGCTTTACATTCGAGATGGAAGCGTCGAGGTCGTCCATGTCCCCCGGGGCGCTCGAAGCGTGTTTACACAGGGGTGCCAACCTTGCGTTTGAGGCCCTGGAAGTGTGCTCGCAGAGAAGTGCGAAGGTGTTAGAGCAGGTTGGATCGGGTCGGTCCTCGACATGAATGAAGTAACAATGCTTCCGCTGTCGCCACACCTATCTCAGTGAAATTGAATTATCCCTGCAGATACGAACCTGTCACGAGGCGGTGCCGGTGGAAAGCACAGCCGGGCCCCGGCAGTACTGTTCCGAGTATTTGAGCGCCACAGACGGCCACCTCCCACTTCCATCTCCCTATCTACTAACCCTCCAGCACATCCGACGACAATGATGCTCTCTAGGCTGTTCGACAAACCCACCGAGGGTCGCAAGTACGCTGACCTGTTGTTTCGAATCCACGCCATGCTGGCAAGCTTCGAGCCTTGGAGACAGATCGAGGTGGGCGACTACGGCGTGGTGGAACGGGAAACCGGACGGTTCCTGAAGCACGGCAACATCTACGAAGAGGGCATCGCGGACGAGCATGGGATCGAGCGTCCTCGCGAGCATGGCAAGGCGGACTCTATACACTGGGTATCGGAGGGGGTCAAGGGTGGTAGGACAGACCTGGGCATGGAAGGGTGAGCTTGGGTGGCCATTGGGGAGCAACGAAAAACACTTCTAATACGTTCTGTCGGCGTGCTGTGCTGGCTGATTTCTGTTGACTCTTCACAGGGGCATACCCGCCGTGGCAAGTGCTAAACTGGCGCTGGATTTCAAGTTTGACAAGAAAAAGAGCGCGGTACTGGTCATGGTGGAACCTCGATTGACGGCGATCGAACAGGAAAGAAAGCTTCGAGGACTGGTGGAGGACGCGAGAGTGAAAGACAAGGTGCTGGTGACGGAACGGTACGCTTGCGCGGCAGTTGCGCTTATCCTCGGGGGTGAGAAGGGTCGTGAAGCGACGGCGGCGGTCAAGTTCGAAATACCAATTGGTCCAGGAGTGGGGGTGAGTGCTGGGGCGGAGCAAGGGTGGCACTGGAGCTGCTCAGTGGGGAGCTGGCATGTGGGGACGGATGCGAAGATGGAGCCGAAGTTCTATCGTGAGTATGGAATGGAGAGGGGTTCCGTGTTCGGAGTTGGCGCGAGGCTGACTTGTATCTCGTGTATATCTCCTGTCTTGGCGGCGGTTACAGCGCTGTGTCGTCTGAAAGCGGTGAGATCTGGACTGTACTCGACAGAACAACGGGCAAGTCCCGTGCCGGACGACAAGCTTGCAGATTTCGTTCCTCCGTGGGGCGAGTTGGACGAGGAGGGGGAAGAGGTGGAGTGCGATATGGATTAATAATGCGTGTCCCTTCCTGGTTCACCGCACTACATAGAAGCTTGGCAACTCTTCCTGAGCCACAATGACGGTGCAATAGCCGATGCATTTGACGTGTACGAGCTGACTTCCGAGGATCGAACTGCAGCGCCTGCAAGGACGGCGGCAGGATGGCCATCCGACCCTCCACCGATGATGGGAGCGACCACTCCGAGTCGTACCTTGCCAATGAAAGCTCAGCTAGAAAAAGTCCTTCCTGGGGAGTGGTTTTGATGAGAGCGCGCACGAAGTACTTTCACAGAGCGGCGGCGACCTTTCGTATCCTCAGGCCGAGCAAAGAACGCGCTGATATTGGCGACTTTGAAGGGAGCAACAGGAAGACAGTAATAGAAATCACAATAGACACTTTTCGGTTTCCCATCTCAACTTCGGTAGCCAGACACGCTCCAAGTCCCGCTTACAGAGTCCAACCTTGGCTGCGGAGCAAGGCAGCTGTGTCGCTCACCAAGTTTTTGCTGTGGCCGGCAACTTAAATCGACGACATTATTATGTATCACTACCCCGAACGGGGAGGTTCCTGCTGATAGCCCAGTTTTCACTATTTTACTATATTATAATCGGAGCACAGGCACAGGCACAGGCACAGGAACGACGGTACCGCCTCTTTTGGCTACGTGAAAGTGAGTGAAGGGCTGTTAATAGACAACTTGCGAAACCGCGCTTGGGACGTTGGAAGGGCGGAAAAGCCAGAGACTTTTCTGTCTCTCATTGCATGGCACTGCCTGTATAAAACTCCTTATATACATGGAGTCTTCTGTGAGGACTTGGCGAGCATTGTCCTGTTCTGGAACAATGGAACAGGACAAGGTGAGAGCGTATAGTAGAACGAAGGCATCATAGAACGAGGGAGCGCTACAAAGGAACGTAGCGAGAAGAATGGGAAAAAAGGGAGTTGGCGCTAACCCGTCACAACTCTAGGGAAGGCAGCGTGGGCGTCGACGAGGGAAAGCTCAACCAGTATATAAGGGCGTCCGGACCCCGGGGGCACGGCTTCCTGCAGTGGCAACGTATGCTACAACCGCGAAGAATAAAAGATGATGGAATTCGAAAATGAGGATAGTCACGGCGACGGAAAATGAAGTCAGTTGACCAGCACATACTACCCGTCAAGGAACAACGCCACACATCCACGTAGCAATGCCCATGGCACTTGCAAGCAGTGTCGACAGGGTCACTGGTTTGTTTGCCAGCCTCGCGTGGGGCCACTTTGGCGGTCTCAGTGCCTACAATGGTCTTCCCGAAGATGGTGTCCGTCGAGCATTCCAAGAGAAAGCTGTTGCAAGAGTACTGCGACATCATCTGCACATTGTTAGGAGCACAACAGCCGGCGCTGAAGAGCTCAGTCGAGTTGACTTGACTTTGTGTTGTTCGAGGTTGGATCCGAGGAAGTCCTGTTGGGAAATTGAGGGAACGGCGCGAGAGAAGGGGTAGATAAGCCCTATCTGCGTCAGGTGGCAGCAAGGTACTGCGTGGCTTGGTTAGCGGAGCAGTGTGCTGATCAAGCTTGTGTCGGAGGGGGAACCACTTCTTCTCCACCTGGCAAGCTTGGACAGCCAAATGAGCTAGCCGCTTATATACCTTGTTCAAAGGGGATACGCCGCACCAGGGAGAGATCGGTAAATAGACCCTCGCGTGAGGAGTCCGTTTTATCTGATAGTATTGAGCGAAAGTGGCCTGCAATGAAAGTATTTGAATGTTCAAGCAGATGAAAACGGTTGAAAAGGACTCACGGACACGAGACCAGTCAAAACAAGCGGTCTTCGACCACGATATCCTTCACCATCCTCTCCAGCAACCAGGCTCGAGCCTCGGTCACGGAGAGAAGTCCTGAAGTCGTGGACTCGGATCCTGGCTGAGGCAGAAGGGGGTTTAAGTCCGGGTCGTCACAACGTGGCACTTGTGTCCACGGTCCACTCTTCGACTCATTTCGCAGCAACAGCCATATCCCACTCTACATGACTCATTATCCGTCGTTTCCGCACCCCCCAAATTTCGTCCTGCATCTTGCTATGACAGACATGATTCTGACTCTGTGCACTGCCATTCTGGTCCACCGCCATTAGAAATCTCTCCTGAACCTCAACGAGACCTGGTCCCAGGGAGACCGCTTCATTTCGCGCAGTCGCCGGAACTAGGTCCACGGACTTGCCACTCAGTCGACGAATCGAAAACTCGAGCTGGCCCTTGGCCTGGCCCCCCTCAACTGACGGACCGTCATGCAAGGATAAGAGCTGGCACATCTGCACTTGAGGATCAGCTCCAAGAAAAAAGGCCGAAGCTCGAAACTTGAGAAATGCAACGCGCTCACACTCAGGAATCTCGTCCAAGTTCAGGTGCATGCGGACGGCACCTAAGAACTCGTGCCTTTCCGCCCTGCCTCCAGCTTGACGAAACACTCTTAGATCTAAGCACGCGTGATCGGGCACCCTAAAGACCGGCAGAAGATTTACGAGAAGCGCAAGCGGGAGTGTAGGTAGCGATGGGAATGGCAAATGCGTGGAAGTGGAAAGAATGGCTCACGTGAGGTCAAATTCTTTATCCCACTCAGGGGCCTTGCTTTTCAAGGTCTGCGTTTCTACAGGAACGCCCGCAGAGAACGCCTGTTGTCCGTCAAGAAAGATGCGAACAAAGGCTTCTGGTCGATGGGCGACCAAACCACTTTTCCAAGCCGGAAGGCCGGTTGCGCGGCGCACTGGGAGTGAGTGAGTTCGAGAACAGAAAACATCTCATTTGAAGGAGGAGCGGCGACGTTGAAAGCCATTCTGTGGAATGGTGTGGGGAAGAGAGAGGTCTGGTTACGTACCATGGACTCTGATGGTGAGGCGGGATTGTAGCGGCGTGGATGCGGTGATCAACTCGGTCGGTCCGAGATCGTCAATAGCCACGGCCTCTGTGGAGTGGAAGTAGGTAGGAGGTCAAAGTCTGCCAGTTACGCTCGTTGATGCAAGAGGTGAAAAGGAGGAAGCCATCTGGATGGAGGGCCGTAGCGGGGCACCGCCTTGACAAGGAGCCTCGTATAGCGCAACTTGGACAACATGCATGTGCCATCGAAGTGTGCACTCACGCTAGACTGGGCGATGAAGCACGTGACAGGCGATGGTAAAAGCCTAGTTCTGAGCGGCGCTTTGTGGGACGTTGGACGCCGTGGAAAGCGGCATTGAAGCGGAGAAAGACGAGTGGGGAGTTCGATGCCGGATTCGGCCTGAGAGATAGAGGCAAGGGTAAGGCTTCTAAACGCCCACGCCAATGCCTATCAAGCCCTTAGAAAACCGCCGGCAAATCTTTCATCTCCGCCTCCGACCTCCTACTGCGTTCAGAAAGACGCTCGGTTCAATTGGGGCTCAGGGGCTCGGTCCAGCGGCTGTGAGAGGGAGGGCGGAGGCCGGGCGGTGGTGATAGGGACGGTGGCGGCTGCCCGCTGCCGCAGATTCATCGGGGTCTCCGACTGATCCATAGCTCTCTCGTTGCTCCCTCGTTCATCATCGCCGTCGCCTACCTCCCAATGGGGACGCAGCAGCGACGAGGGAAAGGGATGTGATAACCTTGTTCGATGATGTGTGTTTCGATAAATCTACACTAGAGTACACTCATGTATTCCGTCGACGATGACAATGACGGTAGCATGTGGAATGATGGAGCAGGGTTGCAGACAAGAATAGAAAGAAAAGGTGGGACTGGATGATGCTTACATGGCGCCGGACGGCTCGGTCGTTCGCCGTAAATCGTGCTCCTCGTCCAACAGCAGAAAAGTAAAAGTGTCCTAGATGAATGCAAAAGTAAACAATCGCTCTGATAGCACAGCGGCGGCTTTGACGGGATGTCATCTATTTGGCTACGCGACGGACGTAGACCACTGCCATGCCTGCCCTTGATGATGGCAGACGTTTCGTCCGTTCGCCGGCCTTTCCGTCGGCCCTCCTCGCCGGGCTCCTTGACGAGCATCGCATACCCTTCTTCCGTCATACCGTTCTCAGCGACTGGGAAAAAGCTTCTTGTACCTCCCCTCGTTGCCGTCGACTGTCAAATTCGGTTTAGGCTGATCAGTCGTAGTCCAGGACACGGTGGGGGTTGGGCCGTCAGATATTGTAGGTATCCAAGATGTTGACCGCGATGGATCTTAACTGATCGGCGTCCCAGGTTAGAATATGGAACCGCGGTAGTAGTAGACCGACTGATGACCGAGAATGGAGCCATTGAAAAGACGTCATGGGCATCATTTACCTTTGCGAGCGAAGTAATAGTCTTGGTCATTGGTGAGTTGGACGGTCGTAAACTGGACGGGAATAGCGCATTGCTGGCGCGGCTGAACAGTCGTCGTGCGAGCTGCTCTTACTGCTCCCTCCGAGACGGGGTACTTTCGGTACAGGGCGAAGACGAGTTGCCTGAGCAGCGGTGTCGAGGGAACGATCCATATGAGGCGGTGGCGCTCGAGGCGTGGGGAAGGCCGAAGTGGGCTCTTGGGCCGAAGCAGCCTGCTGAGTAGCGGGCCCGGCTAGACGGTCGAGTAGGTGAGCAATCTGAGTGCTGAACGCTCCAGGCGGAGCCCAACAACCGAGTCTAGCGGCACCTGGCCACCCGAACTGAGCCCCGGCGACTACATCCTGCACTCGTAAAATCTGACCCCGATAAGGGAAACGCTCCTTGTCTTGAAGTTTATGTAAACCTCACGCAGCGAAACCGCAGACCTTCACTTACAGACTCACGAAACTACGCCGGAGCCGTACGATTCGTCAAAGCGAATACGACGTGTGCGCGGTCGATCAGGAATGGTCCAGAAGACGTGCGGCCATCTGAGGTTCCGGATGACGAATCCGTCGATGACCCTGACCAAGTTGGTACCCAAAGAACATGCAGAGTGCCCAGATGCCGAGGCGGAGACCTCGCTCTTGGACGAAGAACGTGTATACGATGAGCGTTCGCACGATCCCTTAGAGGGGACATATGCCGACGCTTTGCAGGCAGCGAGAGCCAAGAAGAGAGTTATGCACCAGAGTTCGACAGGAATCCTACCGGTCTGTCGCCCCTGCTCCCCGCAGTCTCGATACCCCTCCTTCCTGGCCCTCGTCCTGCGAGCTTTCTCCGAGTCGTTTCCCTTGACAACGAACGCCCGCAGGGAGACCCCCAGGACTCTAGATGTCGCCTACTGTACTGTGCTCACATCACATAGGGGTTTAGATTGAAGGGTAAGGGAAAGGCCATCGTAACCCTCCTACCCAAGGTGGAGACCAATCCAACTGCCAAGGACCTTCGAGCTATTAATACTGAAGTACATGCCGACTGTCTCGGCCCTAAGACGGAAGGACGGATCGGAGGACGAAATTAGACTCTATGAACTCGGACAAATGTCCCTTTTCCTCCCCATCGTATGACATCGCGATGCATCTTTCAATCTTGGCTATAGTCGGAAACTTGTCTACCCAAGCGTCGCTATATACCAAGTAATGCAGAGGGTCGTTCTTGAGGGTGTAATAGTCTTCGTGATACTCCGGGCAGAAGCGAGGAAAAGGAAGGCATATCGCGGTCCGTGGGCGACCGCGAACCACGTCTCGGCCACAGCGGCTAGTGTGTGGGCGCTAGTGGGCGTGTGCCCATAACAGAAGTACAAGGAAGTGGACAAAGGGAGTTGGCGCCGACGTGTCCTCTCCACGTAACATGTATCATCCTCAGGGACTAACAGGTGGCTCTTGCTGGAGCCACCTCACATCGACCTTTGTGCGGTGCTCTCTACGACATATCAGATCGCCCATTTCATCGTCCACCTCACTTATGGGTTGATATGATACCAAACGCCGAGTAGGCTAGATTGGATCGACGAGAGATGGAGAGCGAAAATTCAATGGGTGGATGCTGAGGTGGTGGAAAGATGTGGGCCTCCCAGGAGGAGGCACGTCCCCGCACGCTCTTATATACTCTACACCTGGTAGGGCAACAGCTGCACAGCCTCAGCAGGACAGCACGCGTCCCAGTCTACTAGCATGTGCTAGGAAGGAAGCGCGGGGTGACCAGAAGGATGGGGTAAACGAAGGAAAAGAAGGAAGGAGGAAGGAGAGAAAAGAAGGAGGTTGGTAGGAGACCTGGGAAGTAGATGAGGAAGCTCATGTGTAGCGTATTCCCAGTCCAACAACGCGGTCACTTTGCCGTCCTTGGCGAGAATGTTGCACGCCACGCCGACAAGTCGCCGTGACAGAGAACGATGTCGCACTGCTCGATCTGAATGGCGCCCGATTCCAAATGGGAAATCAGGCGATCCAGCGATTCGATGTGCGGTCTTTCGATGGCGCGAAGACGGCGAATGAGATACTCGAGAACCGATCCACACGGTTCCAGAGACGGAGGAATGTCGCTGGAGAGCCGCGGGCTAACAAGCTGCTGGTCCGGTCCAAAGCCTCGGATTACATCGCTCTTGATTGACCGTAGCTGCTCCCGAAAAGCTAGTATTTGGGCCACCAGGTTGTCGTCGATGACTGCGTCGTCGTCATCCGGCAGAGGAGTTCCTTCCATCTTCTCCAGGTACATGAATTCGTAGAGACCGACTGTTCCAAGGCGGTATACCTCGCGAATCTATGAAGAAGTTGAAGAGGACCGGGGAGATTGGGGCTCCTTGTGGGAGGCCACAGTGTCTTTCGAACGGGGCTGTTTCAAGTCCATTGACAACGAGGGATGCTGAGGCGCCGCTGGTTATTGAGGAGAAGGCTAGAGCCTGCCAATGGGCTGGGGCCCCTTTAGCTGCAAGTGCTGCTATGACATGCTCTGCTTTGACCGAGTCATATGCCGCCTTGAAGTCCAGGAGAATGGCAATGCTGTGGGGTCTTCGTCGAGCGACATGGTCTGCAATGAGGAGGTTGGAGAGGCAGCTCCAGCCTCTTCGAAAGCCAGCCTGGCCGGGGTGGAGTGCCGTCCATGTGTTCGGTTTGGCTTGGAGTCCTGGCAGGATGCCGATCTCGAAGAGGCGCCGGAACATCGGCAGATGGAGCTATCTGGGCCAGGAACAAGTCAGAGGCCCAACCTAGGCCTCCACCTACTCAACATAATTGGCGCACAGCTGGGCCTGCCAGACGCAGGTGTACACATCGACCTTCCCCGGAATTCACCCGCACCGGCGACTTCTCTCATGTCACTCCCCCATACCCAGATCCTGCCAACATAACCACCGCTCCACTCTTTCTCACTCTCCTTAAAGCGGATGAATTCCTGCATCACGGCTATCGGCCATCGATAAACGGAAGGTTGTCATCGGCTGCAGCATGCAGTCCACGCCGAGTGGAGCGGGAAACGGGTGTTTCTTCGATCGGCCTGGCGCACACAGACTTGAAAGAGAACCTACCGACCTCTCAATTCGTCCAGTCCATCCATCCTTCCATCCAACGTTAGCTCTCCATGCTACGGGACCTCTACGGCGTCGCAGTCCTGGACGGAGTACAGACATCCCTCAACAGACGACGCGAGCGGTGTGGGCGACAGGTATTTTTTTGACAGGCCTGGCGCACAGACTTTAAACAGGATCAATCCATCAATTCATCGATCCATCAATCCCTCGTTCGATCGAACGTTCCCTCCCTCGTTCGTTCAATCGAACTTTCCCTTTCTCCTTCGTTCAATCCAACGTTCCCTTTCCGCGCTACGGGACCTCTACGCCTAACTGCGGCGTTGCTGTCCTGGAAAAGAGTACAGACATCCTCACCGTGCCCATGAGAAGCCAAGTGGCGCCACGACATGGTCACAGTCGCCTCCCACACCACCTCTCTTTCGTTCTGTGACTGAGCGCCGGCGCTCACTTTCGACTTCTCTTCCTCCTCTCATTTGCCCTTCCTATCCTCTTCTTTCCCACCACAGGCGCTGGCCGCCCCTCCTTCCTTTTCTTTGCTCCATTACCTGTCCCTCCTTCCTCGTCTCAGAATGATGGTTCCAACCAGGATGTTTACGGCGGTCTTGCCCCTGGCGGTGGTTGCTACGCTGCTCCTCGTCTTCAGCAACCTTCCGTCTACCCAAGCCGCTGTTATCCCTTATGAATTCAAGATGGAGCGCAGCCTCGTGAGTACCACACTCCTTACACCGTTCGACCGTCCTCCTCCGCATTTCAGGTTAACACCTCTCACTCGTCTCCATGCCATTCGTTTCACAGATCGATCTGGCAGAGCGAGCCGACGACCTGTGGATGGAGCGATCCCCCGCGGTCGGCTATCGAATGTATCACGACCCAAAGCTGGAGGAAAAGCCAATCCCGGTCAAACGTGGCGACAAGGGAAAGAAAAAGGCATCGTCAATGGCGTCATCGGGGTCATCGGCGCCATCTTCAACGGCGCCATCGTTTGACTGGTCTTCTCATGGGTCTACCTCCAGCAAGGGCACCACCGATTCAACTCATGCCCAGGGCGGGAATGGCAACGGAAACAACATCTTGGGCGGGCCTATAACTGAGGAGCCAGAGGAAATGACGCAGGAGCAGATGAACGCGTCGCCTAACCAAGGTCCATCCCAACCAAGACCGCCCCAGCCACCGCATCCCAGCTATGGAAGACACTGAATCCTCGGCTATGAAGCTTGCAGGAAGGTCATAGGCTCACCCCATGTCACGAACCTGACCCAAACACACACAGTATTCCATCACGTGACCATCTGCAGTTCCTGACGCGTGACGGCCCTCTCTTGTGCGGTACCCCGCACCATGGCTTGTCTATAAAGACGGGTACTCCTCCTAATCCCTCGGGCCCTTCATCCGTTCTAGCTTCTCCTTCCCTGTACACACTCTTCAGCTCTGTCTTTGCAATCCTGGTCCCTGTTCTATCGCCATCGTTGCACGCCTCTCCCGCCTCCTACCTTGGGTAGCCCCCGTGCGGCCCGCCTCGGCCCTCTTCTAGCTCTGTTCTTAACACCACATATGGCAACACGCCAGCCGCACACCGTCAGGACGTTGCTGGGGCTGGTCGAGTAGTTGGTATGCACGGTCTGCGTCGGGTGGGAGTGTTGGAAATCGGCAGGGACGAGTACCGTAGTTAAACGGCTGAAGGCGGACATAACTATGTAATCAGCTGTGCTGTTACTGCGGCCCAGTACTGCGACTTCACTGCCTCCGCTGCTCCATTTTGTACGCTCCCTAACTCTTTGGAAAGAAGTAATACTGTATTTTCTTTTTAGCAGTCTGCTCAAAGGAGGATGTTCGCGCGTAGTTCACCGCCATCCGCCCTTCTCTCGTCCTTCGCCGCTCATACGCCTTCCGTAGCCGTCCGTATGTTTCGTGTATCCACACTGCCGTACATAGCGCCGTTTCCCTACCCCTGCCCTGCCATCTACGCCTCCGCTCACGTTCACACCTGTGCCGTCCGTGACGCTGGAGAAAGGAACAGGATTGTCCGATGCGCGCTGAACGGGCGAGAGACGAGGAAGACAAGAAGACGGCGCTGCTGCTCTTGCTTTACGTCGGCTCTGACGGAATCAAGGCCGCCAGGGCATCTATCCTCTCCCAACGCCCTCCCTTCGTCCTCGTGAGACTCGTGAGAGTGACGCCGTCGATCGTCGATGTGTCTCCGTCTCCGTTCCGCCTGCGTCGAAATGCTGCGGCCGACGCGTCCCCCGTTCGTTAACGCGCTCCCCGGTGATCGGCGCGATCCATGACCTCCCCGAGGTGACCGCCATCTGGGACGACCCGCGCTGTTCACCATGGAGACGATCCAAGTCGACCCCGCCCTTGTGGACGATGATCCGGGCGCGGCCGGCCCATCTTCCGCCCCTCAACCCACCCCGTCTCGACGGCCTTTGAAGCGAAAGGCTCCGGACAGTCGCCTGAACACGCCGCGGGAGGATGCGAAGGAGAAGGAGGAGACGGAGGAAGGAGAGCAAACGAACGGTCCTTTTGTAGCCTCTTCTACGCTAAAGGGAAGGTTGAGAACGGTGGACTGCTTTCGGACGTCTTCTGACGGTGCCCTCGCCGTCGTCACCACCGAGAGCTTGCACATTTTGGTGAGCCGCTGTCGGTCGGCCAGCAGACTCCGAAGACGGTCCGGACCACGCTCCTCACCGCCCCCGTCCCCGTCGCTCCCCCTCGTCCTTCATAGACACCCCGCATAGGCGTCGCACCCGCATTCGACAAACTCACCCCCGCCTGCACACAGGCCGCGCTCCGCCGCCTCGCGCCCGAGGAAGGTGCGGCAGACGTTGGCGAAGGCGCCGGCGGCGAGGAGGGGGTCACCGCTCTTCACAAGATGCACTTTCCCCAACGGCTGTTTCACACCGAGGTTAGAGTGAACAAACACGCTCGAGTGGAGTGGGCCTCGTTGAGCCATGGTGAGTAGGCACGCATGTATGGCATCGCAGACGGAGGACACGATTCGACGAGCGGTCGAGGCGCGTTGACCGTATGAATGTATGAACCCGCGCAGACATGTCGACGCTCGTCGGAGGCGCCGCCAATCCGATGTGGAAGGTGGCCACCTGGTCTCCCTCCTATCTCAATGCGTTTGGAGGGTGAGTCGTCGGTTGTCGGTGGTCGGTTGTCGGTCGCCGGTCGCCGGTCGTCAATCATCGACCGCCGATCGTTTCTTGTGCCGGACCGCTGCTCACCGCGCGTGTGCCTCTCCCGTCCCTTTCTTCCTCGACAAAGCCCCTTCCTGGCGGCCTTGAACAGCGCCATGGAGGTATGCGTTTACGCCCCGACCAAGGATCTTTTCGGAGGAGCGTGGGAGATGGTGAGCCCGTGCCACGGACGGGACGCGGCGGAACGGCAGCATGTTGACTTTTTCCTTTCCCCCCCCCCCCTTGTCGTGCCGGCCCGTCAGATCCAAGACCTCACTTTCGATCGCATTGCAAAGCTCAAGTCCCAGCCCGCCGTCAAGGCATTGTTGCAACTGCAGTCCACGAGTGGGTCGTTGTCTTTCCCGCATGCCGTCCCGTCAGGTCGACTCCGGCTGACCTCGTTTCGCCACCCTTGCCGTTAGCCGTGTCCTGGTCACCGGCATGTCGATGGCCGACGTCCGCGCCATCTTCCTCGCGCTTGACACCCTTCCGCGACCACTCGCTTTTGGCCGTAGGCGACAGCGCCGGCGAGATCTCTTTTTGGGCTCTCGCACCCGAACACGGACGGCTAGAGGAGCGCTTCCGACAGCGCGTCGCCGAGACCTCGATCACCGACGTGGTCTGGACCGAGTGGAGGCCCGTGCGCGACGTCTGGTTTCAGGCACATGTGGCCGTTCAGGCTGGCGACGGGTCCCTACGCATCTGGCTCGTCAGGCAGACCGGGACCGACGGGGAAAGAGAGCGGCGATACGAGATGGAGGCGATCACGACAGTCTTGAAGCCTAGGGAGGCCGTGCCGACCGTGGTGCGGTGGGTCGGGTCGCCGGACGAGGTGAGCTTGCTCGTCGCGTCCTTGTGCTAGATGTGCCCTCACAGACGTCTGTCCGCTCTGTCTCCGCTTTCCAAAGGATCAGACCCTGGCGTTCGCCACGCCCGGTGAGGCGCATTTCGTTACCGTGCTCGCTTCCCCAAACGGACAAGGCCGGCGAGACATTGGCGTGTCGAAGCGAGCGACCGTTCGCCTGGAGACCTCGCTCGCCACTTCGCACTCGTCGTTCCTCTCTCCTGCCACCGCTCTCGTCCCTCTCCCTCCTTCCGATGTCCTCCTTACTCTCGCAGACGGCTCGATTCACCTGTTTCGGTCTGTCGGCGTCGAAAATCATGCTCTACCGACGTACGACCGCGAGGCCAGCCACGCGATCACGGCGAGGGTCAGAGCGGCGATAGAGGAGCATGACTCTCGGATTCGTAAACGACCCACGTGGAAGGACAAGCTGAAGATATGCGGCGCTGCGGGCTTCGGAGACGGAGCGTTGGCGGTGGCGTACGAGTTGGGTGCCTTTTTTTTTCCTCTCCTCGAAGAGCGGCGGTCGTGTTTCGCTGACGTGGCGCGTCACGCTACAGATGGTCTCGACCGCAACAGTGGGGTTATCTCCCAGACAGCGCCTGGTTCGGCAACTTTGTGCTCATGAACGACGTTCTCGGCGATGTCGCTCTCCGGCGGCCGCTCGCGGCGTCGTTGGAGGACACGTGGGAGCGGTCGGGTGACGGTGAGTGAGCGGTCCGGCGGTCCGGGCAACATCGTGTCACTCAAGCTGGGACTGCTTCTTGCATTATGGACACAGTCGTGTCCCGCTCTCCGCTCTCTTCACTCCAGCCGCTCCTCCTTCGGTTACAGGCCGGTCTCGCCCAAGACCCTACCGTGGCGGGAGAGTTGCTGAGCTGGATCCGAGACCGTGTATCGCAGGACGAGTCGGCCCTGTTCATGCCGTCAAGGCCTGGCGGCGGTACGGTGTCCGAGCGGGGCACACAACCGCCGGCCCTGCTCAGACATGCGTTCGCCCGAGCTTTGATCGGCAACGAGGCGTTGAATCGGCAACGTGGGCTTTGGAGGGTAGTTCGATTCATCCTCGTGAGTCCATGACGACGGCCTCGCTTCGTTTGTATCGTACCGGCCGGCCGGGGCTCATTCGCTTGTTTCTTCTCACCGAGCAGGCACAGAAGCTCTCTGCAGACGCTCGAGAGGACTTTACGGCACTCGCTCGTCGGTTGTCCCATAACCTCCTCCGCACGCTGCTCTACGCGACCGCCGATACCATCGTCGGTTTCATCGACGTAGAAGAAGGGGGAGATGCCGGTGAGTCGACGCGTCGGTTGACAGGCCACCCACGGACATTCATGTTCTGTTCAATCTCCCAGCTGAGATCCAGCGATTCCCAACCTCTGTCCGGACCCTGACCAACATCGCCGTGGCCGTGCTGCTGTCGTCCGGTGATTCGTCGACCCCTCCCATCGCCGAACTGGCCCGACGCCTCCTGGCCCTCTCCGGCAACGTCGATCTCGCCGCCTCTCTTCCTCCGACCGTTGAGGTTGCGTCAAAGGAATGGACCTTGACGCCCGGCGTGTGGACCGGAGAGACCTGCGCGGCCTGCGGAGCCAAGGTCGACTTGGACGATTTGAGGACGGGCCGGTGCGAGCGAGGACATCCTTGGGGTGAGCGGGCGCCGTGTTCGGCTGGACGCCGGCCACGCAGGGTCTCACCTCCCGTCGGCATTTTTCTCCCACAGACCGTTGCGCCCTCACCCTCCAGCTTATCACCACGACCGACGTCTGCACCTGCATCGGTTGCGGCACCAAGGCCCTCGTCCCCCCCCGGCTCGTCGGCGACGACGTGGGGAGCGAACGAGGGCACACGGACGTGGCCCTCGAACTGTTGAGCAGCATCAAGGTGTGCGTCACTTGCGGAGATCGGGTCATCAGAATGCTGTAGGGATCGGTCCGCCGCAAGAAGCGTGTGGTGGTGTGGGCAGGGCGGATCTCAACCGGTGCACTCCCGCTTTCGTCTTCGGGCGATCTCGTGAGCCGACACAGATCACAAGGTGCCGCCCCCGTCGCCAAATCCAAGGGGCTTTTCTTTGGAGAGGACGCCGGTCAATAATCGCATTGTCGTCCTCTTCCTCCGTACCGAACCATGGGTTGGTAGCAGCTAGCAAAAGGGAGCGTCAGGCAGTGGTCGAGACGAATAAAGTGAGGGCGAGAAACGGAGATGGTGAATGTGCCGGACGGAAAAGAGAAGATACGGGTGGACTTCGTCCGGCGTCCGCGGGCTACTCCGACGGTCGCGAAAAGACGGCAAGTTTGGGCCAGGACGGTTTTGAACGGACCGCGTTTTCCCAAAAGACACGAGCCATGCTGACACTGTATCGTTCGCCCAGCGGCATGCCCGCGAAGCAGCGGCGTGGCAGTTGCAGCGTACGAGGGTGGATGCCCAAGTGGGTGCATGAAGGGCAGACGCGCTGACGATGGTCGAGAACAGGAACAGTGCCGGCTGGAAAACGTGTGGAATCGGCAGCGACTTGGGCCGGAGACTGGAAGGGAAGACTGCCTAAGCCGTGCGAGTCATTCAGTGTGGCGGTCCTGGTCTACTGCGAACGGAGCAGGATTGGTAGTATCGAGTGGCACAGAGGACGAAAAAGTCCCCAGGATCGAAACAAAAGACATTGGCAACGCGCCGTAGACAAGCGGTTCTCAATCTCATTGCCTGCATGCGACCAGCCTGACGGATGACGAAGACTACACTGCGATTCGCCTCACTCCTTTCGACACTTGTACGTCACCCTCGGCACGGCTGAAGCCACGATCCTCGCCACCCCCTCCTCGACGAGATCCCGGGCTACTAGCTGGACGTCCTTGTAAGCCTCTGGCGCCTCCTCCCATACCAGCTCCTTTTGCTCGCATACCAGGTACCCTCCTAAACCGCCGCTCGTGTCGCCGCCTGTTCGAGACGTCGCTTTACCTTGTCTGTGTGACCGGGTGCCGTCTTCCGAATCGAGACTGCCGCC
The DNA here is from genome assembly GCA_029717555.1 of Peribolospora baueri. NCBI lineage: Eukaryota > Fungi > Basidiomycota > Peribolosporomycetes > Peribolosporales > Peribolosporaceae > Peribolospora > Peribolospora baueri. The sequence goes on from JAMDHS010000151.1 coordinate 16,171, forward strand.
CTTCTTCGACATGTTCGATCGTCCCGAGCTCGCCTCCTTCCGCTCACCTTTCGTCCTCGCCTGAGCGCGCGTCAGCGACCGACCCGCACCGTGCGCCAGAGACCAAGCGTTCGCCCGTCCCCAGGATGTGGCGGCCGTATGGATCGGAGCGAGGAAGATCGTCTTGGTGCCACGCGAGCCAGGTAGCGGCAACAAGGCCAAAGGGGCAGATGTCACCGCGTCGAGAGTGGGCGCCGCTCCTTTGCGATGGACAAAGTATGGGCCTCCTCCGCTTGGGGGCACAGACGGGATAGATGAGCCGGCCGGAGGCTCCTCCGCAGGCTCGTCTGGCGGCCAGGCGATGCGCGTCACGTTATTGTGCCAGATGTCGAGGATTTTGCGCCGCTGGAGTCCTTCGCGCACGCGCCTGAGCTCAGACGCTATCGCTTCGCTGTCGGCGGCGGCGTCTTCGTCCAGACACCATTCGCCACCTTCCAGCTGAGCCAGGAACCTGGCCGCGATGGCGTCTCGGTTAGCTGCAGCCCAACGGCAACCTCGGTCGTGCAGGGCAAGGTAGTCCTCGCATTTTTGCCGATCCTCGTCCCAGGAGAGCGTCACAGCATCGCCTTGCGATGCGAGGATGTGCTGACCGAAAGACCTGGAACCGGAATGGACCAACAGGATGACATCGCCGACGGCGAAGGGTGTCGGACGGTCTTCGTCGTCGTCTCCAGAGGCCGTCACCTCGCCCACGTCGTCGACGACTTGGACCTCCAGGAAATGGTTTCCCCGCCCTATGCTCCCCAGCTGGACGTCCCACTCGTCTCCCGCTGCAGCATCGTCAAAGGCCAACCACGCCGCCCTGGCCTCCTTCGAGAGCCACGCGCCCTCGAGGCCGCGGAGGCGCTCGGCCATCTTGCGCGCGTTCCCGCCCAACACCTCGCCCGTTCTCTCGTCCCGTTCCACCGAAACGTCGCGCTCCCGGAGGCGAGTACGGTAGACAGCCATGCCGCAACCGACGTCGCCGCCGATGAGGGGCGGGTGGAGGTGGCGGTGGGATACGAACGCGCAGCCGATGGGGAACTTGTTGCCCGGGTGCAAGTCCGGCAGGCCGACGGCCGAAACGATGCCGGGCAGGCTCGCGGCGACTCGGAGCTGTTGGACCGCGTCGGGCTCCACGAGCGAATGGACCGACAGGACGCGCGTTCGCTCCGCGGCGTCTCGTTCAGCGGCGGCGGCGGTGGTGAGCGTCGTCTTCGCGGGCCCATCTGGCCCTCCCACCACGTCGTTCTCCTCTCCCGCGCCATCATCCCGTTCCTGTTTTCCCACATATCCCTCGCCGCGCGACACATACACCCCTACGCCGTCCTCGAGCGCCGCTGCGACGTCCGCCGACTCGCGCAGCTCTCGCCCGCCGCGGAGGAAGAGCCGGCTGGGACGCTTCGCTCGCAGCTTTTTGGCCGCGAGCTTGAGGACCTCGGCTCTCAGGTCGGGTTGGGCGGGCGCGGCGGTCTGGAGGAGGACGACGGTCCGGTTGGACTGTTGGGCGTTGAGGACAAGGGTGACGCGGACGGAGGGCATGACGTCAACGCAGTGAGGCTGAGCTAGTTGCGTCCGTGGGAGCGAGCGGCGGCAACTGTATGCAGGCTACTTAAGTGCTCTGTCTCTCTCGTCCCGCCAAGCCAAATTCCTTGAGTACTCTGGAGCAAGTCAGGCCAAGTCAGACAGACGAAGTCATGGTATGATGGGTGCCACTGGCGTCGGCGCAATGGCCGGGACACAGGCCAGTCGCCGCAGTCGTAAGCGGCACGATCGTAGCACGAACCACCTTGTCGGTGGGGATGGATCCGTCAGGGCTCGAGTCAAGTACATCCATGACACATGAATTAGGGCACAGGCGTATACAGTCAACCCTGTCTATAAGCATAAGAGTTGTATAGCCCGAGTGCTATGCAGTATGCGGGAGGTTGACTACCCAGAGGGGTCTATGCATATTTGCCGCAGTCGTTGCCACAGTCGATAGCGTCCATCAAGACATGAATTCCAAGCTTTACTATAGAGTATGTACACGTAATAACACAACCATGTTCAAGAAGAAGCGTGTGCAGAAAAGAACTGTCGAAGATCGGTTTGTTTACGCTGCTCGTTGACATGTTCTTTGAAAGAGATGGTGAAACGCGGACAAGCACCCACGTGTAGTAATGTTAGAACTGACGGTGGATGGACGAAAGTGGATGTTACTGGTTCGTTATTGTTAAGAGAGCATACAAAGAGGAAAACCGCAGAGGTAGAGGAAGACGGGGCAGAACTAGGCCGCAGTAACACAGTTTGCCTACATAGTCATGTCCGCTTTCAGCCGCGTAACCACGGTACACGTGACCCTCAACCCTAACTATGCATGCCGAGGGTGCATACCTGGTAAGGACGGCACCGGTGCCAGTGCTTGCAATATCCGGGTATGTTTAGTATGCATATAGACCAGTGTTTTGGCTGGGATTAGTCAATTTTTGGCTGGGGACAAGCGGGAAAGGGAGATCGTTATGCACTATGCGAAGGCATACCTAGGGACCCGTATGCTAACAGACAAGTTTGACTGTAGTACAACGTTCGCAACATCGGCATACAGCTACAGCTCGCGGACGGCGGATCGAGAAGAACATGCCGGGCGTCGAGGTTGGTATATGACCTCCGAGGAAAACTACGAATAAACGAGCGTGGAATATGGCAGGGACGAGGACGAGCGATCAGCCGTAGGAGAAGGGGAAAAATGAAAGGGTCCCGTCTGTGTATCGGATTCCGTTCGTGTATCGGGGCTCCGTCCACGTATCGGGAGGCCATGGAGCTCGATGGAAGCGAAAGACGTACTCCCAGCCGGAGCCAAGGAGGACGAAGGAAGGAGGGTTTCCAGGTCTAAGCATGGCCCAGGCCGGAGCCATACAGCCACGTGCCTTCCTTGGAGTTGCATTCGCCGTGCTTCGCGGTCACTTGGTTTTCTTCGAGCCCGTCGCCTTGGAGCCGCCGTTGTCGTCCACCTCGGGCGTCTGCGTCTCCGTCGTGACGACTGCCTGTTCTCCGTGACCGCCCTCCCTCTCGCGCTGCTCCTGCTCGAGTTGCTCCGGGAGTTTGAACCCGGGCGGGATGTGGATGCCGGGCACGCCCTGCCGGATGTTCTCTTCTCCGCGAATGCGAAGGAATTCCTCCATCAGGTTGGCGTTGCGGCTGTTCGTCTTGAAGACCGCGACGCCGATGTCGCCTACGATGGGAACCAAGCTATACCAGGTGGTTCGCAAGTAGGAAAGGTCGACGAGCAGTCCTTCGGTCAGCGGGTCGATGTGGGCCTGACTCTTTGCGACGCACTCACCCGACGCCGATGGACACCGCGTTGTTGAAGAGCAGACGACGAAGGAGCCAATCGGGAATGCTGTACCAAGAAAAGATGCGAGCCAATGTTGTCAGAATGCGCACATCTCTGCTCGCCAAGAATTCACCCGCGTCCGCCACTCACCCGACCTCCTTGCACAGCTTGACGACTAGAGTATAATTGAGCGTGGCGTCCGCGATGTCCCCTACAAAAGGGATGAGGCCGATGAGCGCCGTCCAGCCGAAGCGAAAGCCGCAGATGTTGAAGCCCTTGTCGAGGTAGTGTGCTCGACGCTTGATCTTCTTGAGTAGCTTGGCGTCCTTCTTCGACCTGGTGGCGTGAACAGGTCAGAAGGGCAAGCATGCACAGGAACGGGACGACGCGCTAGAGATGCACTCACAGTCCAGGTGGCACCTCGCGCTAAGCGACACCAGACGAGGTTTGCAAAGATGCACAATCAGCAATGGTCCAGGGCACAACGTGACCGCCAGTCGAGCGTCGCCGGCTCACCCGTCTCCTCTTCTTGCGTCCCTTGGTGTCGGTGTACTCCTCATAGTACGGATCCTGAGGTTCGTACTGCGCGAAATGCCTCTCAAGAACCTGGCAAAAGCAGTGGCGAGGGTGACGAATGGCGAACACAGGAGAAGAAACCGATGTCAGGACATCGGCGCGTGCTTGCAATGTCAGCCGGGGTCATGCGGGTCGACGCACCTTCCTGGCGGCCTTGCCTCCGATAGAGCTGGTCATATTTACTTGCCCGCTATCAGGTCACTCTCGGTTAAGAGGAAAGCGCGTGGAGCGTTCCTTCGACGTCTATGCAGATAGGAAGGATAGGATGGTGGGAAGGAAGGACAGAAGGTTGCCGTCGTCGCCCCCCTTTGTCCCCGCTCGGTTGCCTGATCGTGTCCCAGCTATGACGTCCGATCGCGCAAGTGTCGACTGCGGCCAGCAGCGCACGACGTCCTTCCAAGGAAAGCGTTGCTTTCGAACGTTCACAGGGAGCAGGGAACGTGAATGATGGCAGCAAACACCGGCACGGAGGGCGACATGCGAACGACCGTCTCAGTTGCCGTGCCCTGCCTGCTTCGTTCGGCGGAACGGTGGACACCCCGTCAATCCTCTAGGCGTGACGAGACTACGTACATACGTGAGAGAACACGCATCGCACCTTGCCTCAGCGCAAGTCCGAGTCTAGGCGAAAACCATTCGCTCTCTAAGAAGGTGGCATGCTAGTGACGGGCGTATCGTAGTTTTGTAGATTCGCCGTCAGCTGTGGAGAAACGGCCGCCCGGTCCGTGAGAAGGCGACGCTCGCCCGGCCAAACGACCGTGAATGTACAATTTGGCGTGCGTTTACACACCATGAGCGTGGCGAGCGCCCAGCATGAACATCAACTCCAAGGTGGCACGCCGAGGCGCCAATATAGTCATCACCGGTATGTGGTAAGAGGACACACAGCCCACGACTCACGACGTTGGGTTGGAAGACTCGTCGTCCATCTCGCACGACCGTCGATCGCTGCGGCCGCGTCCGCAGAGCAGCGCTAGCTCAACCGTCATCTCAATCACACACGCTCACCGACCCGCAAACGAATCGAAAGGCCAGTGCAAGTGAAGGAAGGAAAGAAGATGAACGACACGCTGGGAGCGATATTGGCCATCTTGGTCATTTGGCTGGTGATCAAGTTCGCTTTCGGTGAGTGTCCACTCGAAGCGTCTGGCGAGCAGGAAAGGAGGAGAAGAGGATGGCTGTGCGCCAGGGGTGATGGAGACGAAGCTGGGAGATCACTGGAGGAGGAAGAGCCATGATGAACGAGCTAGCTGCCTGGCGATGGCGACCGTGAAGGCTGTAGACTGAACGAGCTTGCCTCGACCCTCTTTCCCGCCCGCACGCTTCCGAACGAACTCTTTTTGCGGACCGCATTCCACCTCTAGGCGGCGGCCAGTCCCCGTCGGACAGTTCTCGACCAGCGACGGCCGGCGCTCCGGGGACTGGAATGCTTGCTCAGCGGATGCGGCCGGTGTCGCAGGAGATGGTGAGAGGAGGCTATCTGCTCGTCTCCGCTCACATTGGACAGCGCCATCCATTTTCGCTCGAACGGGATCTCGGTGGAGGACGGGCGACTGATGCCTCCTCTTTCCCTCGTTCGTGCTGATTTCCCATACTAGGTCGACACCGTCCAAGCCATGTTCCCACACATTCCCGCCGCCTCCATCCGGTATGACCTGCAACGCACAGGAAGTGTGGAGGTGACGTGCGATCACATCTTGCGCGAGGGTGCTCTGCCGCCGGTGAGTGGGAGGAAGGAAAACGGCCAAGACTGAAGTACGGACGGTCGCATATGAGGGCGCAGAGAATCTCACATGCGATCGCCTCGGCACTACCCTTGTTCTCCTTTTTCTATCGTGCTTGTCTGCCTGCACATGCCTCGTCGACAGCCACCAGCAGGCCTGTTCGCAGACGCCAACCCGGCTCCCCAACCACCCACCACTGCAGGCCCCTCCACATCTTCTCCCGGCAGCGGCTCCGTCACCTCCTCCAGTCTCATCTCTCGCCTCCACCTCGAGTCGCGACTGTCGGCAGGCCCCGACACCGCTTCCTCTTCTAACGACGCGGACCACGGGGCGGCCCTCTCCGGCGCCGAGGGCAAGGGCAAGGGCGTCGATCGGGGCGTGGTTGGCTGGGCGGAGAGTGCGAAAGAAAGGGAGGCGGCGCTCAAGGAGAGGAAGGCGAAGATGGTGTTGGAGGCTAGGAGGTGCGTGCACGGGGAGCGAGCCATTCCTTCCCGGTCGCTCCCCTTTCCCTCCCACCTCGTTGGCCATTCAACTGTCGAGACTGGAACAGCTCAGCTCACCCGCTCTCCTATGTCTTCCCTTCTCCAGAAAGCTGCTGGAGAAACAGGAGCGACGACGATCGACGGAGGAGGTGCGACAGTCGGACGAAGGTTCGTACATTAGCTGATGGTTCGTGCCTGCCTGTGCACTTGTACTTGAGGTGGAAGGCACGTGCGTTCGACTCTACTGGCGTTCGGTACGGTGTCCTGTATGTGTGTACGAGTGAGATGTCGTCGTTGGGCCAGCCGGGCCATCGACGTCCTTATTATAAAGGAAGACGGTGCTGTATCGTCGTCGCATGCCCTTGCCGTCGCCCTGCCACCAGAAGGAGGGCGGCCCGGCGTCGGCCAGACGTAATTCATTCGTATTTACGACTTGCGGGCGCGGCCACCAAGCTTTGTCGTGGTCCCACTGCGAGCGATGAGTGGGCGCTAGCCCGTCCATCCCTCGCTCATGTCGTAGTCGTACGCCGGGCTGCTTTTCGCTTCCTCTCGTCTGCGTTCGCCCTCGCTCGCCGTCCCGAAAGTTCGTCGTCGTCTGCCTCCCGTCCGTTCCCGATCGCGTCCGACTTTAACCTCGCGTCGATCGACCGTCGAGATTTCTTTCTTTTTCCTTCCACCACCCCCGCGAGCGATGAACATCAACCGGCCAGGCGATCTTCATCCCCGGCCCTCACTGCCTCTCCATCGCTCCCACCGGCGCCGCCCGCTTGACTGTCTCCTCGACGCTCGTTGGTGAACCAGCCTGCCTGCCTGCCGACCTTCTCCTCCGTCGCCCTTCTTCTCACGGCGCGCAAATTCCGTCCGCCTCATTTTCTTTCGCCTCAGCCGACCGACCGACTACGCCTACGCCCTTCCCCCGGCCACACAGCGTCCGTTGGCGAGCGTCGATTATTCTGTCCACTCGTCCTTGTTCAACCATCTCGGGCCTTCTTCCCCGGGTGACATGTACCCAGCGCGTTCGACACGCCAGTGACCGACCGCACCGTCCGCACCGCCGTCGCCCATCCTTTCGCGCTTCACGACACCCCGTCCCGCTCGCTCCCTCCATCGCGGTAGGTCGAATCGCGCGCAAACAGTGACTTGACTTGTGGCGGTGGTGGTAATTTTGGTGTGAGCCCAACACGGACAGCGACGGACGGTAACGTCTCGGTCTCGCCACCCGTCTCTCTGCTGTTGAGGAAAGGCAACGCGCCGTGGAAGGGAAAAAAAAAAAAAAAAAAAAAAAAAA
>JAMDHS010000152.1:0-22076 GCA_029717555.1 Peribolospora baueri
AAAAAAAAAAAAAAAAAAAAAAAAAAAAAAAAAAAAAAAAAAAAAAAAAAAAAAAAAAAAAAAAAAAAAAACCTATACAATCCAGACTCAAGCAGCACCTAGGCGAAAGCGAGCTGACCGCCCTCACCACCACCTCTCCCTTTGCTGGGCCAGCACTCCCACCGTCTGGCCGGTCGCCTTCGCCTTGTCGCCCGCCTTCACATCATACCCTTCCATTTGCCCTTGAGCTTCCGGGCTCCACACTCACCTCCTCGACCTTCCTGTAGACGCGTCCTGCAACTGAATGCACCATCTGGCCCTTGTTTGCTCCGCTCTTGCCCTCGACACCACTGGGAGCGACGGAGCTCCTCTGGCAGCAGCAACCTCGTCTACTGCCTCGTCTACTTGCACCCCGAGCATTCCGCGCTCCAGCTTGCTGTTCTTCTGGCAACGCCAAAGCCAGAGGCTAGCCCTCATGGCAGGGGAAGGCGAAGGAGTGAAGGAGAACGGAGGAGGAGAGATGGGCGAGGGGGCCCGATGGAGAGAGGCCAGAGGAGCAGGGCGAGAGAAAGACTTGGGAGTTGGTGCCCCAGGGAGAGCATTCAAAGTCAACCAATCCTGGTCCGTAGGAACGACCTGGCCCGGCTTGTAGCTCTGGCTGTACCAGTTCGTGTCGCGGCTCGGGGAAACGGAAAGGAAGCGGGAAGTGCCTCGGTCGATGGCTCATACGGACGCCAGGCCTCAGAGCAGACCTCAGAGCACCACTGGGACCAGGTCCAAGGGACGGGCATACTTCCACACGACGCGACACGATACGATACGATGCGACGCGGAGACGCGGGCGAGCCTAACACCCATTTCGGGACGTTCCATCGTTCCATCGTTTCCTCGTTCATTCGTTCGTTCGTTCGTTCTCTCCGCCCGAGCGAATAGAGCCAGCGAGCGAGCGAGGGGATGGAGATGGAGATGGAGATGGTAGCGACGATAACGCACGTCCTCCGATGATGTGCGTGCCTGTCTATTCTGTTCTGTTCTGTTCTATTCTGTTATGTCTTTCTGTCCGTCCGCTGGTCCGCTTGTCTCTTGTTTCTTGTCTGTTCGTCTGTTCGTTGTGTTCGTTGTGTTCGTTGGCCCCCGCCCTCCCGCCGGACGCTAGCTTAGGCTAGCTAGCCTCGTTGACCCATCCCTCACATGCGGACATTTGTTTGTCCGCCTGATACGGAGCTGCGGCGGCTTGCTTTACCACGATCGCCATCCGTCGATCGTAGGGTCGCGGTGGTGCTTCTTACTTGCTCACCGTGGTTCGTTCGTTCGTCTTTCCATTTCCCTTCGCCTCCGCTCCGAAACATACATACGTCGCTTTGCCGTCGTCCGCGGCCATTTCGGAGGGGGCCGCGGCTAGCTCGACGACGGGCGGGCGGGTGGGGGGGCGTGCCATCGTGTCCGAGAATAGGTGCGGTGGCGCGCAAGAAGAAGAAGAAGAGGGAGCGCGACTTTGCCCTGACTGGCTGAGCGAGCCGTGGATGCCGACCGGGAGGGCAGGCGAGGAGGTGAACGGGTCATCACCGTCGTGTCATGAACGAATAGCGACGAGCGTCCGAGCCGGTCCGTCGTCGTTCGTCGGCGATCCTTCCTTCCTCCCCCGCCGACGATGGCGGGCCAACCGACGACCACCCGGGCTTCTTTTTATAGCCCGCTTCGCTTCCCTTCGCCGCTGAACTCTATCTCCTTCAATGAGATGCGGCGGGAGCGACGGACGCGGATGCATGTCTGGCCATGTCGCGGCGCTGTATCTATCCATTTATCTGTCTCTATCTATCTATCTCTCTCTCTTAGTTCGCCCTCGCTGGCAAACACACCAGCCGATCGAATTTCGCGCACGCTTATGGCCGCTTCCACCGCCCGCCGCGCTCGGACGAACGGGTCCTTGCATAGATGGGTGGTTCATGGTCGAATGGAAGGAAGGAGGATGGATGGCATTTGCTCAAGACGATGACGACGACAGCCGGCGTGGATGGACGATGATGGACTGGCCGGACGGGCGGGCGATCGACGACGACCGGCTGCCGTCGCTGACCAAGCTGTCTCTCCGAGCGCTAGTATTTACTACTACTACTTTTTTACCACCACTCCTCCCTCCCTCGCCTCCTTTCCTCCTTCTCACCACCATCTCTTCCCAACAACCGCCGCCCACTCGCCCGTTCTCGCTCCTTCTTTCCGGTCCCCCGCCTCTAAACTTATGGTTCAGCTTCTCCCTCCCCCCGCCCCTTCCATACGAACACACACAACAGACGCAGATGCTCGCCCCTTGAACCGCTCCCATCGCCAGTCCATTTCCACTTCCACTTCCACCCCCCAACCCCAGCACCGCCAAACTCGTTGTTGGCCTTTCCTCTTGCTCACTCTCCTCCTGCTCGCCATCGCCACCGCCCCCGGTCATTGGCTACGCCCCTTTGCCCACGCTTCCCCCGTCGCCCTTCTCGCCGCTCGCCCTCATGACTCCCGCGACGCTCACGCCTCCCCGGCGTCCCAGCTCGCCTACGTCGACGCCCGCGGCTACCGCTGGCTCCGCTCCGAGCACCCCTCCCCCGCCTATCCCGACCACCTCGACGTCTCCGCCGATGACCTCCATCTCCACCGCCCCAGCCTCCGAGACAAGCCTTGCCTCCAGGGAGCTTCGGCCCGCGCCTCCTCGGACGACCTGGTTCGTTCCGCCCTGACGGACACCGTGCTGGCCGAGGATAACAAAAATAAAAGCAGCAGCAGCACGATCGTACACGAGTTCGACCGCCGTCGTTCTTCCCCCGTCTTGGGCGTCAACGTCCGCGACGCAGCTTCCACGCCCAAGAAGACAAAGCACGACGCAAAGTTTGTCGTCTTTGCCACGCTCATCCCCGTCCTTGTCCTGTTGAGCGGCATCTTTGCCGGTTAGTCTACCGCCGATTCGACTTTTCCGCTCCATCGTCGCCGCTCTGACCCCACTCTCCGCAGGTCTCACTCTCGGTCTTATGTCTCTCGACGAGACACAGCTCCAGGTTCTCGCCATCAGCGGTACGCCGAAGCAGAAGGAGGCGGCTAAGCGCATCATGCCTATCCGCAAGGACGGCCACTTGCTCCTCACCACCCTTCTCGTCGCCAACATGATCGTCAACGAGGTCCGTACGGATCACCGCCTTCATTCACCCTCACTCCTCGCTCACCGGTCCTCTTCCCTCTTTTGCAGACCCTTCCCATCATCTCCGATCCCGTCCTCGGCGGAGGAGTGCAGTCGGTGGTCGTCTCCACCGTCCTCATCGTCATCTTTTCAGAGATCATCCCTCAAAGGTGAGACACCCCCAACGGCGCCCGTCGCTTCGGCACCCAGCTAGCGCGCCGCCCCATCTCATAACCCTCTTTTTATCGTCAGTGTCTGCTCTCGTTACGGCCTCCAGATCGGTGCCTTCATGGCCTGGCCAGTCCGTATCCTCATCTGGACCCTCTTCATCATTTGCTGGCCCATCTCCCGTCTCCTCCACTTCGTCCTCGGTCCCCATCACGGTATAGTCTACCGTCGGGCCGAGCTCAAGGAACTCATCAACATGCATGCCGCCGTCAAGCAGCATGGCGGCGATCTGAAGCGAGACACTGTCACCATCGTCGGTGGCGCCCTTGACCTGCAAGAAAAGGTCGTCGGCGATTGCATGACGTGAGCTGCGCGCTATGGCTTGCCCGCTTTTCACTCGAGCTCCCCGCTCACGCCGATCCGAAACCCTCCATTCCTACTCCTGCTCTTAGGCCGATCAAAGATGTCTTCATGTTGCCCATCACGGCCAAGCTCGACTACGAGACGCTCGCCCGAGTCGTCCATTCCGGTCACTCCAGGGTCCCCGTGTAGTGAGTGTACGCTTTATGCTTTCGTCCCAGCCGCCCATCGTCCTCCGTCATTCGGGCGCATATAGCTGACCGACCCGATCGAGACGCGCGCATTCATCTCTTGTAGCGAGGAGGTCGAAGTGCCCGCCCATCCTGTCGCCGGCACCGTCTCGCCCACCGGCTCGCTCAGCAAGGGCCGTACCGGCCTCGGCTTCCGGTTCCCGTCCAACGCTTCCCTCTCTTCGGGAGGCGCCACTGCCAAGGGCTTTTCTGAGCTCGGTGCGACGATGAATGAGAACGCGGGCGCCGGACAGATGGTCAAGCGCAAGAAGATCATCGGTATCCTGTTGGCCAAGCAGTGCGTCCTGCTCGATCCCGAAGGCGAGTCGCATTTTCTCATCCCCATGTCCAGGGGTCGTCGATGCCGGCTCATCTCGCGCGCCTGTCTCCACCGCTTCCGTCATCTCAGACGCCACGCCGCTCGCCGATATCCCCATCAACTCGGTCCCCTCGGTACCTAGCGACGAACCTTTGCTCAACGTCCTCAACACGTTCCAAGAGGGCAGGTCTCACATGGCCATCGGTGAGCGTCGTAACGGGATGTGTCATCCGCCCGTGTCTATAGAGAGCGGCCCTCATAATTTCGGCACTCCCTGCCCCCTCCCTCTCAGTCTCCCGTCGAGGACCTCGCCGAGAAGTGGTCGAGTCGATCACCGAACTCGGTTCAAACGCCAACTTGTTCAGGGTGAATTCCAACGTTTCCACCACCACCACCGTCGCCGCGGCGTCCTCCGGCGGCAGCACTCAAGGTGCGAACGTCAAAGGCCACATCGGCGCTCGGATCCCAGACGCGATCGATGAGGAGAAAGGTGTGGGAAGCGGCAGCAGCGACAACGGCGACGAAGAGAAGAAGAGCGATAAGGACGTCAAGGCTGAGAAGAAGCGTCGCTTCCGCATTGGAGCTTTCCATTTCGGAAATGGCGGGAATGAGCAGATGATGCCCCGGGACGCCACTTTGAACAAAGAAGGCGTGGCCAACGTTAGTTTCCATTCGTTCCTCGGCTTAAGCGGTCCGCATGTCGGTGCCGGCGCTGACACGCTTTCTTCTCGTACCTACAGTTCATGGAGGGCCTAGACGGCGCGCCGCTCGGCATCATCACGCTCGAAGACGTACTCGAGGAACTCATCGGCGAGGAGATCTACGACGAGTGAGTGGGCTCGTGCCCCCCCCCCCCCCCTCCTTCCCTTCTGTGGCTGGCTCCGCTTGTTTTAGCCGAACGAGCCATTGATCGTTTCTGTTCCCATGCCACAGGTACGACGAACACGGGCAGCACCACAGCATCGCTGTTTCTCATCCAGTGCCGGGCGTCCCGCCTTCGCCGCCGCCTGCGAAAGAGGAGCCATTGTCGCCCGATCCCGAGACCCCGTCATCGGCTTCGCTCGCACCTCGTAACAGGAGTCTCGTCCCGCGTCGCCGCTTCGGATTGAGGCGCTCTAGGTCTGCTCCTGGCAGGCGCAAGAGCATGGACGCCGCTGGCGGAGTGACGGGCGTGGACACGCCTCCCAGAGACTCTCCGCGCCCCAGACCCGCCACCCAGGAGCGCTCCTTAAGTCGAGGCGTCCTATCCAAGGACTTTGTCGTGCAGTACCGCCAGGATACCGACGGAGCCAAAGTAAGCACAGGCGCCGATACGGGTATAGGCGTAACGCTCGATACCGCAGCTGGCGATAACACCGTCGTCCATGAGCTGCCTTCTCGCCCTCACACGACGGCCGGCCCCGAAGCCGGAGGTCCTCCAGGTCGCACTCAAGCCCCTGGCCACTTTGGCTCAGCGGGCGGCCCACTGCCGCGGTCAGGTAGCGCCGGCGGCCCGGGTTCACGCCCGGTCGTGGTGCGCACTACAGGTCCTGGCGGCACTTCGACGACGACGGTAGTGTCTGAGAGCTTTCTTCGCGGCCGTCGTCCTGGCACGCCAGGCGTGCTGCGAAACCTGGATTCGTCCATGGGCCCGTCCGCTTCTAGACCTTCGACGCCACAGCAGCCTGGCACGCCCACGGCGGACGGCGTACCGACGGCGGCTAGGAACAGGTTCAAGAGCATTCCCGTGGCGGGAGCGGCTGTTCCATCTTCATCGTCGTCGGGCGCCAATGCTGCTGCTACTGGAGCGCTCGGCCAGAGTCCGCTGTCCGCCGCTCCTGCGACGATGCCTTCGTCGTCGGCGGCGTCTTTGGCGGACGACCCGGCGCGTCGTCCGACGACTAGCCCCGAGTCGATGGCGCACACGACGATGGTGACAGCGACGCACAAGATCGGCGCGGAACAGGAGCAATTGCAAGAGGAGGGAGAGGCGGGAGAAGGAGAGCGACGTACGGACGATTGATTGTCGATCGGCCCCAAACGGCCCGGAGGACGGAGCGCATCCGTCCAAGCATCCATCCGTCCGTCTAAGTGAGATCGTAGCACATACATCCTATCAGACGCAACTAAATTCAAGTATCCCCCTGCTCGGTTCCCTTTATCCACTCCACCTCCCGTCTCCCCTCGCTACAGCCACAGTTTATTTTTCGTCATCTTTATCGGACATCGGTCATAGGTTATTACACTCTTAGCTTCATCGGTCGCCCCGTCTCTGTCCGTCTCTGTAGGCGTATTTCTCGACGGCCCGGCCTTGGCCGTGTTGTGTGAGGGAAAGAAGAGACCTGGTTGAGAGGAACGGCGATGAGAGCGATCTGATCGAATTGGTCATTGGAGAGGATGTTCGAGAGAGGATGAGCGCTTAGCGTAGCGTCGCGACAGGGCTGACCACCAACCATCACAGTAGTGATACGAGAGCGTCCCAGGTGGAAATGACTCGAATGACCTCGGGCAAACAAACGGGCCTCACCTTTGTTCTTGGGCCCTCCTCCTCACTGACCTAACCTGACTCGGTGGCCACTCCCGTCGCCGTCGACCAACATGCTCTTTCTGTCTGCTTCGACGCTCCGTCGGCGTAGCGAATACGCAACGTGCGGCGGTCGTTGCCTGACAAGGACACAAAGGACAGACAAAGGGCGTGGGAAGAAACGGCTGTCCCATCCAAAGATCGCAGCCTGCTTCTTTTCGTTCACTCCGATCGCCGCCCAAGGCCAGGCCCGGGGGCCCGTGCTTCCTCCGGCATTCGTGTTAGCCGATCTCCCGTCTTCACGTCACGTGCAACTCCGCGGCCAACCATGGTCAACGACGATGGCTATCCGACGGCTTCCTTCCCAGCCATCATCTTCCTTCGTCACCTCGTCCTCCACCGCCCTCCTTCTCGCACACGTAAACAATCTTTCGGCTACCATGTTTTCGGCGGGCCTGCCAAACCGCCTCACAGCCCGCACCGTTCAGCTCACCGCCTCGCCATCTGCCGGCGCCGGCTTGAGAGCGGCGTCGAGTGGTAGCACGACAACTCGCGCGCGCTTCCTCTCCGCATCCGCATATTCTCTGTCCTCTTCCCCTTTCCTCCGATGTCCCTCCCTCGCCGCTGCTCAGAGTCGCCGCCGACCAGCTGTGCCGTCGTCGTCCATCCGAGCTCTAACGACCACTCCCACACGTTTCCGCGCCGCACCGGCGGAAGAGCCCTTCGACCTGTCCAAAGTGGAGAGGGTGGCCGATGAAGTAGACGTTTGTATCGTCGGCGCCGGGCCCGCCGGATTGAGCGCGGCTATTCGGATCAAGCAGCGTGCTCAGGAGGCGGGCAAGGAGATTCGAGTTGTCGTTTTGGAGAAAGGGGCCGAAGTGGGTGAGTGCCGGTCTCTGGCCACCGGACACCTTGTCAATCTCCCCTGTTCGTGACGCTAATGCTCATCCATGTGTGCCTTTGTGCCTTTTCACTCCTCCCCTTCAGGCTCTCACATTCTTTCAGGCGCAGTCATTGAGACCCGGGCGCTGGACGAACTCATTCCGAATTGGAAAGAGCTGGGCGCGCCGCTGAACCAGCCAGCGACGCGCGACGCCATGCGCTTCCTCACCTCCACGTCCTCCTTCCCGATTCCTCACCCCCCGCAGATGACCAACAAAGGGAACTACATCATTTCCCTCTCCCGATTTACTTCCTGGCTCGGCGAGCGCGCCGAAGAGCTAGGCGTCGAACTCTACCCCGGTTTCGCCGGCGCCAGCGTGCTCTGGAGGGAGGACGGCAAGGGCGTGCGGGGAATCGTGACGAACGACATCGGCCTCGACAAGGAGCGCCGGCCCAAGGATACCTTTGAGCCAGGCATGGAGTTCCATGCCCGACTGACGCTCTTCGCTGAAGGCGCCCACGGTTCGCTCACCAAGGAAGTGTCGAACAGGCTCGGTCTGCGCGAGGCGGCCGGGGCGGACCCGCAAACGTACGGGCTGGGGGTGAAGGAAGTCTGGAAAGTGAAAAAGGAAAAGCATGAACCCGGGCTCGTGGCCCATACGCTCGGCTGGCCGTTGAACATGGATACGTACGGGGGGAGCTGGATGTATCACATGGAGGACGACATGGTCAGCATCGGCCTTGTCATCGGCCTCGATTACACCAACCCTTATCTTAGCCCCTTCAGGGAGTTCCAGGTGAGCGGTTGCTGGTGGGATCGATTGATCGTCCTCGTTCGTTATCCTAACCGAGGCTCGGCCCCCATCGTTTTCCCTCCCCAGCGGATGAAACACCATCCTTTCTTTGCTTCCGTCCTTGAAGGCGGCGAATGCCTGGCATACGGTGCCCGCGCCCTCAATGAAGGTGGCTACCAGTCGATCCCCAAGCTACACTTCCCCGGCGGTGCGCTCGTCGGCTGCGCCGCCGGGTTCCTCAACGT
This sequence comes from Peribolospora baueri, assembly GCA_029717555.1. Classification (NCBI taxonomy): domain Eukaryota; kingdom Fungi; phylum Basidiomycota; class Peribolosporomycetes; order Peribolosporales; family Peribolosporaceae; genus Peribolospora; species Peribolospora baueri. The sequence continues at coordinate 8,635 of JAMDHS010000152.1, forward strand.
GCCCAAAATCAAGGGTACGCACAACGCCATGAAGAGCGGCATGCTCGCCGCCGACGCTGCCATTGACCATTTCCTCGCCTCCGAAGACGCTTCCGCCGTCGGCGAGGGAGCGAGCTTGGACGAACTCGCGTCGGTGGACGGGACGGAGGGTATCGACCTGGCGTCGTACAAGGACAAGCTTGACGGGTCGTGGGTGATGGATGAGCTCAAGGAAGTTCGCAACCTCCGCCCTTCTTTCCACAACCCGCTCGGCCTCTACGGCGGCGTACTTTACTCCGGCATCGACTCCCTTCTCCTCAAGGGCCGCACGCCTTGGACGTTCCACCACAAGACTGAGGATTACGCGGCGACGAAGCGCGCGGCCGAGTGCCAGCCGATCGAGTATCCGGCTCCGGACGGCAAGCTCTCCTTTGACATCCTTACCAGTGTCTCCCGCACCAACACAAACCACGCCGAGAACCAGCCGGTGCACCTCGTCGTTAAGAACGGGGACTCTAAGCGACACACTGACGTCAACGTGGGCGAGTACGCGGGCCTTCTTGGGAGCGTTTGTCCCGCTGCCGTTTATGAATATGTGGACAGCGAGGACGCCGGCGGCGTGGAGGATGCGAGGGGAAAGAAGTTTGTCATCAACAGCCAGGTGAGTGTCATTTGTCCTCCCGTCGGATGCGAGATGCGATATCGTGGAGCGCGGCTCCTCTCGTTTTCTTTTTGCTCATCACAGTCCTACTTTTTTTTTTTGATCTTCTCCCGCGTCTCCTTTACTAGAACTGCATCCACGTAAGCGCTTGCACTTCTATCATCCCTACCTAAACCGTCTTTTGCCCTTTGTCTCACGACATTCCCGTCTCCCTCGTTCTACTTTTTGTTTTCTCTTCATATATCCGCTTTCTTCCCCCCAGTGCAAGACTTGCTCCATCAAGACGCCGACGCAGGACATCACTTGGACCGTTCCCGAGGGTGGCGGAGGCCCCAAGTACTGTAAGCGTCCTCCCAGCCCAACGTCCATTTCCCATCACTCAGTCTTCCCAAGCAAGCAAGCAAGCTGATCTGTTCCTCCTTTGTTTACTTCCTTCCCTTCCTAGCTCTGACCTGACCTCAATGGACGCTGCTGTTCCGTTGTCGGCATATTCGCTCGTCTACCTTGTATTGTACTCTCAGTCGTTTTCAGTGAGCGCCAGTTTCGCACATCGCATCAAATCTGAAGGCATCGTGAACGAAGGCGACGTCTCGTGATTGGCGTAGGCAGCCACAGAGGGACCTTCGTCATCTGCCGCACATGGGAACGAACATGGCAGCGAAAGATGTGGCGTTGCGGTAAACGCATTGTGCCCCGATAAGGACGTCAGGCGGAAGTCGGTGGTCAGGGGTACGGACGTGGACGTGGACGGCTGCGGCAAGACACTGACTGCTCTTGGGCCCACCACGTCCCCCGCCGTCATTCACCATTCATCACTGACAATTCATTAACTGATCGTTAGCCTTTCATGTTACGTCCCAAAAATTCAAAATCGGCCGCTCTACGCGGCATCGAGGAGCTCGCGGCGTCCTTCCTCGAGCGGCTCGCTGACGCCTTGGAGGACGAGTACGGCATGTTGAACATCTGGGACCACGACCATGGACGTCATCAGCCTTCCGAGAGTCTCGTGTCGGATATTCTCGACGAAGCGGATATGAACCAAACTACCGACAGGCGCATTTCTGTTCTTCTTCAAGGACGCCGTGTGATTGTTCGTCTTGCGAGGAGGGACGGCCAAGGCTCGTGAGTCTGGGAGAATGATGTCGACCTGCCCACCCACGCGAATGCGCTCAGGCAGAGCTTTTACGTCTCCTGGGCCATGCTCGCCCCTCATCTCTCCCCACAACCATGCTGATTCATTATACTCCGTGGAACGATCGTTCTAGAGTGTTCGACGAGGTGACTTCCCAGGTAGCCCCCCGGCCTCGGTCGTACGAAATCGTGTATCCCCGCAAGGATGGCTCTTCCACAAGGACCCTCGGTGGGCAAAGGAGCCACTTCAGGCCTGCCTTTCTTCTTGCTGCGGTGGTATGGGGGCGCTCTAATCCGTAACAACTTGTGATTCTTTCTCTCTATCCCTGGTGAACGGACTTTTTTTTTTTTTTTTTTTTCGCCACGTCCTCGTCGAACTCGACGCACACCTCACTCAGCCCAACTTTTTCAGGTCGTCCAGCTCGTCCACGAGGCGCTGCTCAGCAGCAGAGTGATCACGAAAAGGCGCGCACATAGGCCCCCCCGCGTTCCCTTCCCTCTCGTGCTGTCCATGTTACTAACGTTTCCGATTCAGTAGCTTCATCCTTACTGGCTGCCTTGGCGTGCATTACTGATGAGTTGATATGGTATGATCTCTTGGCGGCGTGACAGCAGGGACATTTTCTACCACGCTCCCAGCCTCTTCGGCGACCAGCGCGTAGTGGACAAGCTCGTCGACACGCTCGCCTGCACCCTGTCCCTCCGTCGCTCTGATCTCAACGTCTCCGCCTCCCCCAAAGGTCTCTGGGCCGGCCCTCTCGACGTCTTCCTCCTCCGTACTCGAAATGACAGTGACGACGACGAAGGTACACTGAGAGGCGATGCGAGGACGGAGACGCTTGTTCCGGATGCGGAGGAGGTGAGGGATGTGGTGGGGAGAGAGGTGGAGTGGATGCTCGTGGTGGAGAAGGAGGCGACCTTCAAGGCTCTTTGTCAGAGCGGGCTGGCTGAAGGGAGAGAGATCGGCAAAGGTTTGATCATCACGGTAAGCAGGCGTTCTTCCCACTAATGGGATGAGACGTGACCGTTTTTTTTTTGGGTCTCATTAACGAGCTGTCCGATCCCTTCCGTTCGTCTTAACCAGGGAAAGGGATACCCTGACGTGCATACACGGCGCTTCGTAAAAATGGTGGCCGACAGTCTAGGCGATAGGTGAACGACGCTCAGCGCGACGAGAGCGCAACTACCCGTCCTTAAGTTTGCTTCATTCTCTTCCTATCTCTCCAGCGTACCGGTGTTCGCCTTGGTAGATGCCGGTGACTATATGCTACTCGTTTTCCTGCTCATACCTCCCCTGTTTACGCCTTTATGCCTGACCATATTGTCCTCGCTTCTCTTTTTTTTTTTTTTTTTCGCAGACCCATTCGGTCTCGACATCCTAGCCACCTACCGCTACGGAAGCGTCAGCCTTGCTCACGAGAACACCTCGCTCGCTGTGGGCCGGATGGAGTGGCTAGGCGTCAAGGGCACGGAGTGGGACTCGTGAGATTTCTCTCCCGTCCATTGCACTCTGTTCTGGTGACCTCGATGTCGATCTTGAAGGAGCGTGCGGGCTGGGTATAATCCTCTTCTGGTGGTGCGAACAGCCTCGACATCGATCGGGACCTTCTACTCCCCTTGACCTGCTCAGACCGAAAGAAGGCCCTGTCGATGCTTAGCAAACCCGCTCGGATGCCCCTGGAGTGGAGGTCAGAACCGAATTCGTCCCTTTCTTCCTTTCCGTGCTCCGCTTCCCTTTCGGCTCGCTCGCTCGCTGCCTTCACGCTCGTCGTGCTCACAAATCTCGTCTGCAACTCTACGTTCTCTTTACCGAACGAACGAAACGGATACCCAGGCGCGAGCTTTCGCACATGCTTCACCTCGGGCGCAAGGCGGAGATCCAAATCCTGAGCAGCGCCGTCAGCCCCACATCGTCGTCGTCGGCACCAGCGTCGTCACAGACGCCGTCGTCGCAACCGATCGGAGCCGAAAGGGGATCGGGGGAAAGGGAGGTGGGGGTGGGGGTGGTCGACGTAAATGCCGAGCAGACGCGAACTGCAATGCCAATGGCGTGCTTGGGAGCGGTTGGCTCGCCGGGAGAAGAGATGGACGTCGACAGTGTGGAGGAAAGCGGGAGGGGTGATGGCAAGCGGGCCGGAAGGACGACTATCAGCGCACTGGAGGCGTACGTGATATCCAAAATCTGTGCACACCAGGCGTCTTCATGAATTTACCCCCCGGTACCCATACACCACAATGTGCGCCCGGGAAAAAGAGTGCCAACTGAACGAACATGATTGTTATTTTGAACGACGTCAGTGTGAGATTACATGCGTGACGATAGACCCTTATCACTAAGGAAATGAATAAAACAGTGGTCCCGAGCAAACGATCCGACTTCCCAAGACTCCCACACAAACATACCGTAACCACGCGATCCTCGTCTTCGCTTGTGGTCTCCCCTCATGATGCTCAATATGGGCATTCCCCTCCAGCACCCAACCGACCTCCTCTGTCACGACTTTTGTGTCTTAGCCAGTCTCATCCCATTTTGTTTGCGGGTCGCTCTGGAACTTTTTGTACGCCTCCAAGTTGAAGAAGGATACTTCTGTTTCATTTTCTGAGGAACACGTCGCGGTAGGAGGAGAAGGTGGAAAGCAAGCGAGACGTTCAAAAAAAATCGAAAAATTGGATATAAATTCGGGAAGGGGGAAGGAAGAAATAATGGCGACGTTAGAGAGACGCAGGCCAACAGCCCAAGTTGGAAAGCCTAGCACAGTTAGGCACGACTGACTCACCCATTCCAACCTGCTCGAGAGTCTTGTCCTTCTCGTTGAGGATCCAGTCGTCATGGTCAAGGTTAATGATGAGGTTCGTCGTCTGGTTGTTCACAAACGTATGGTGGCGGCAATAGAAAATAATTATGAACAAGTCCAACGCTGATCTTAGTACAAGGGCAGAACACCCCGTCTTACCTTGGCGCCGTGTGCTCGGGTGTACAGCTTGATCGTATCTACCCGGGGGTCATAAGAAAAATTGCAATAAATTAAAGAAAAGAGGCGAAGCCAAAAAGTAGAGGTGTATACATGCAGGTTGGACGGATTATTCAGAGGTATGACGAGGTGAACAACGGCGAGGAGTGTCCGCGAAGCTAGGACTCACCAAGGTTCGGAGCGTATGATCGGAAAGGCTTGAAGGCCGGCAAAGTAGCTACCTCTGTGATGCAAATTATGACGTATGGACAGGGTTAATACATGGTATAGATAACCCCAAGACGCTGCACAGAGGCGATGGGACTCTATTCCTTCTTGCCTCGGGCTGTGCGCACCACCGGAGTCGCTTATTGATCCAAGATACGAGCCCTGTATAACACCACCCACGTCTGCTCACCTTTCCGCACCCTATCCTCAAGCCCGCCGACAGTCTCTTTTGTCAAATCGACACCTTTGAGCACGAGCGCCTTCATGCTCCTGTATTCGAAGCTCTTGATCACGCGCACCGTGATCACGGCGTCGGTCTTGGGACGAACCTCATTGGTGAGCTCGGTGGAGAGGTCGTCGGACGGGCCGACAGGTTTGAAAGGGGCGAACTCGGGCATCTCGTTGTTGTGGGGACGACGAAGGAGGCCCGATTGAAGAAAGATGGGGAGGGGAGAGCGGAAGCGGGAATGACTGCGGCAGGCGGTCGGACCACCCTCGCCACGTGGAGTTCTCCACCGGGCGTTACGGCGCGTTGAGTCTGAAGCCGAGCCAGAAAGTGCGCCAGACAGACGCCTTGACGACGACGACAAGAAAGAGGACGACAGAAGACGGCAAAAACGACAACGACGAAGACGAAGACAAGAAACAGCGCACAAAGACAGGATCGACGAGCGTTTTGACGCAGTGCCATCGCCCGCACCGACGCCATCCTCTTCGCCCAGTTCTAGCTCGCCTCGTCGGTGAAATGGCATCCCTCATCCCGCCTAGGCCGAGGAAGAACCCCAAGCTGCCTTCGCCGGCCAAGCTCTCCATTCCTGCCAGGTCGCCCACTCCAGGAACGACTGACGTCTCCGGTGAGACTGAACCTTGTGCTCCATCATCTTCTCTCCGCTCACCATCTCCGTTTCTGTCTATCTTCCATCTCCATGCTCGCCCGACAGACGATGAGGGACGACCGACCAACTCTTCCTCCATCTCCCTCTCCATTCCTTCCCACAACAACTCCTCGTCTGCCCTCACCGACGATCTCCGCAATTATATGGTAAGGGTGCACATCTCCGACCACCCTTCTTCCCACCCTTCTTCCCGCCCACCTAGCACCGTCGATCTCCAAGCCGACCTCAATTTTCACGCGGGCGCCGCTCGGTCTGATGCTGGCGCTGGAGGAGCTGGAGAGGAAACGAAGAAGAGTGTATTGGAAGGGGACGACGTTCCGGAAGACTTTTTTGTCGAGCCGGATGACCTGGAGATCATTGGCCGGTTGGGAGAGGGCGCCTCAGGCGCCGTCGTCAAGGCGAGGCACAAGCCGACTGGGTTGGTGATGGCTAAGAAGGTCAGCGATTCAGCGCACTCTTTTTGACGTTCTTCCACGAGGTCGTTTGCTGACGTCCATGCGTTCACCCCGATCCTCTTCCGATCTCATCATCTCCCTTCTCTTTCGGCTTCTCCTCTCCGCCCGCCCATCTCCGGCTCTTCATTTTTTCAGACGATGCAAGTTTTTGCAAATCCGACGGACCACAAGCAGCTCCTCCGCGAGCTCTCCTTCAACCGCGAATGCCGATCCCCTTACATCACGCGCTTCTATGGCGCCTTTCTGGAGGACGAGGATACATCGGTGGCGATCTGCATGGAGTACTGCGAAGCCGGGTCGCTCGAGGCTATCTACAAACGCGTCAAGGCGCTCGGTGGGAGGACGGGAGAGAAGGTGTTGGGGAAGGTTAGCGAGGCGGTGCTTAAGGGAATCGTGTATCTCCGTAGTAGGAAAATCATCCATCGTGGTGAGTGCGGGTCTAGTCATCCTTTGCCCCATCTTCCTTCCGTAGGTAATCCCATCGTCCGTGCTAATATCCCCTTCCTCACCCCCAATTCTCTGACCGCTATTTCTCGCTCCTTCAAGACATCAAACCCTCCAACATCCTCGTCACCCGGGCCGGGCAGATCAAGCTGTGTGACTTTGGCGTGTCGGGAGAGCTGATGAACAGCTTTGCCGGCACGTTCACTGGTACGAGCAACTACATGGCCGTGAGTACCGAGTTGATTTTGTCTCGACGAGCTCCCGGTGTGCACCACGGATGTGATCGACTTGCCACCTGTCTCTTTATTTTGGTTAATCGTCTTTGTCTTCTTCGCGCCTCTCGGATCTGCAGCCGGAACGCATCCGAGGAGACCAGTACAACGCCTCCTCAGACGTCTGGTCCCTCGGCCTCACCATCCTCGAAGTCGCTTCGAATCGCTTCCCTTTCCCTCCTGAAGGCGAACCGCCGTTAGGACCGATCGAGCTTCTTACGTACGTGATGGACATGAAGGTCCCAGAGCTACAAGACGATGAGAGAATCAAGTGGAGTTCCAAGCTGAAGAACTTTATCGAGAATTGGTAAGTGGATTAACGGGATGTTTGCTTCGGGTTCACTCGTTCTGATCCCTTGCCTTTGTCGTCGTTCTCCCCAAAAAAAGCCTTGAGCGGGATCCGAAACGGCGCCCATCGCCAGTAAAGATGTGTTCGCATCCGTTCATCAAGGCCTCCGAAGCGCGTCATCCCCCTCCGGACATGGCCAAGTTCGTCGCAGAAGTGTGGGGATGGCCTTACACTCCTTCTACTGCTGCTAACGCGCCGTCGAGGCAAGGTAACGCGGTGAATGCGGGTCCACACCCTATATCTGTTAGCGCTGGCTCTGCCGCAGGCTCGTAGACGAGCGGCGTGACAGCGTTTTTAGTAGGAAGGACGGTCGAAGTCATTCCGGACTTCCCGTCCTTCCCCTCTTCGCCGTCTCGGCGGTCGTTCCATCGTATTGTTTTCTCCCGGTGCTTCTTCTCCCCTGTTTCGCGCTTGGTGTTCGCATCCCGCCTAGATACCATCCCTCATTCACATCCGTGTGTGAACGGAGGTTGGGAATGTCGTTCTCTGCCACTGTTTGACGAGAAGAAAATTCACTGGGATCCTCTTACTTGCATCATTGCTAGAGAGACATGAGTGCAATGTCAATAGGATAGCGGTAGTCCAATGTGACTCTCAAGCGCAGGAAAAGCCGGAGAACTTTTTACAATCGGGCGAGAGACAGAGGCATTCGCCGGGACTCCGCTTAATCAAGTTCTGTGGTGAGAAGCTGGCCGAGGTGATTGGAGCAAAGAGAAAGGAAGCGACGACGGAAAAGGGAAAACGGGTCGCTCGCGTGTGTGCCAAAAGTGGAGCCTGATGGGACGGAAAGGTGGGAAAGTCGCAGACGGTCTGGTGGCAAATAAACAACGCTTTTCTTCGGACGGATACCACGGCGAAGCAAACTTCGCTTCGCCCCGCCTCGCACATCGCTGCGTCGCTCCGACGAAAAAAGATAGGGTATTTCAGTACCTAGTGGAAATATATATATGTATATAGATCTACGTGCAAATAGTCGAAAAAAACTGATAAAGACCAGGGGGACAAGTGAACTCTCGTTCGTACGCTCTAGAGCAAGAGGAATGAACACTGTTACCCTCCATACCTCCTCCATTCCCATGCACTCGAATGACTTAGCACGGCAAAAAAAGCCAAATGCGAGACCTGCTCGCCGCATTCAAACAAACTTCACCCAGTCCCTGTCCATCTTTGAAATTTAATGCTTGACCCATCAGTTCGCCGGCGCCGCCGCCGTCGCCGGAGGTCGGCTCAGCGCTTCGACCTCCTCTTCTGAAAGTCCGTCCAGCCTGTGAGAGAAACAGAAGCAAAGAGCAGCAGTGAGCAGGCGGAAGCGATAGGTGATGGTTCTAGCGCATGGCGTACCTGTGAAGCAGATATTCGACCTGTGAGGGCAATGAGCAAAATGGAAGAAGAATGTGAGGAGGAGTCTGATTCCGCCCAGATGGCTCAACCGGCCATGATACATGGACGGAGAGAGGAAAGGAACGGGCACGAGCGACTCACCTCGACCTCTTTGGTCAGCGGAATGATCCAATCCTTGTAAAGCTTAACGATAGCGTCTACGTCAATTTTCATCGGGCCGTTTCCATCTATATCCTGTCCGTAAATCCTCGCCTTGGCAGCCAAGCGAACGAGCAGAGCAGCTTCGACAGCTGGTTTAGTGATCAAGTCGGCCAGGGCGCTAGGGTTGGGTTTCTTTATGTGAGGGACGAAAAGATGAGGTGCGGCGCAGAACTTGGATTCGGAGACAAACATGCCTGCGCGCAAAAGAGTGAGAGGTGGACAGTCAAGTTGATGCGAGGAAGGGAACCTGTCCAAGCCACAGACGACAGCGACGGGCGCCAGTGCCAGCTACTCACCACAATGAATCCTCCTACTAATAGCCTGCAGGACCTCCACGTCCCTCGTGGCCCCGCTTCCGTAATTCCCGTCGTCTTCCTTTTGGGAAGAGTTGCAAATGGCGGGGAGAATGTTCTGGACGTAGAAGGCCATTATTGCAGGGTTCACGTTGATGTTGTTGGGGTGGAGGATGCGTGGGTAGTTCAGGGGGGGGAGGATTGGTTCGGGGAGAGGACCGGAGGTGAAAGGGTGTTCATCCGGACTGAGGAGGGATCGGAATAACAGAGGAAACTAAGTGAGAAAAGCTGTATCTTGCTTATGTACACACTATGTTCGGAGTTCAAGGGCTGCCCTGCGCACCTTTCGAATCTTCTAACCTTGGCTGACGACCGGTCCAGAAACGAACGGCGTCAGCAGCAGTTGCACCTCGGCAATACACAACACAGAGGAACGCACCATGGGAGTACTCCGTCTCGCGCAAGAACCAGTCCAGCCAAGTTCCCTCGAATCCAATCTTCTGGAGCTCTGGGAAGGCGCCTTTCTGGTACATTTTAGGATTGAGTGCGTACTGGGAGCGTTCAATTATAGCTTTTGGGGGAAGAGCAAGGAGAGAAAGTAGAAGAAAAAGCCAAATAAAGCATCAGCGAGAACGATATGGAGAGAGGCGCGGCCTTAGAAGAGAGAGAGGCACCAGCAAGCAGCTCACAAAAGATGATGGTGTCCTCGAGGCGGATGAGCGTGGCGCGAATGTTATCGAGGCTGAGGATGCTCGCCTCATCTCCTGAGAAGAAGTTCATGGACATGGCGGGCGAGGGAGGCTTGGTTATGCTACAAAAGAGAGAAGGATGGGAGAGAAGTGGAATAACGCTTCGCCACGACGGAGCAAATTAACCTCCGGCCTGACCTGTCGTCGTGGTCACACGAGGAAGCAAACTAGGTCACGTGCTCCAGGTACTTCCAAACTCGTCACGTGCCTGTCACGCATCGCGGCAACCCGGCTCTTATGTCGGTGCTGCGCGCTGGTGACGAGGTGAAGGTGGTGAGGCTGGTATTGGTCGTGTCGAGGAGCAAGAGGCGGTCGTGCCAGCGCCCATCTCCTCAACCGTCTTGACCGTCGCTCTCAGCTCGTTCATCGCAACTACGGCGTTGCCTCCTCTGCGCCCACCATGCAGGCCATACTGCGATATGTCGTCCTAGGTGAGCCGTCGCGCATCTCGCTGGGACCCGACTTGGGCTTATGGGTGCTTTGTCGACGAAGTGCGAATGGAAAGCTGACGCTTGTCCTCGAATCTACAGCGATCGTCTGCCTGGTTGTCCTGCACTACACCCTCACATACTCTTCCCCTGTGTACTCGTCCGCCACCTCCCTTTCCACCCTCCAATCCAAGCTCGCCGCCTCCAATCCTTTCCAAGGCTCAGCCAGATGGAGCAGCTACCGCCCCGGTTCTCCAGGCTCTGCGTACAAGTACTCCGGCATTAAGGATGGAGAGGCTCCTAAGCGCGTGAATGGAGCCTTTGTTGTCTTGGCGAGGAACAGCGATTTGTACCCATTTTTGGAGAGCATGAGAGCGATGGAGGATCGGTTCAACCACAAGTATAATTACCCGTACAGTGAGTGCGGCTGAGCAGCTGGGGACGATCGTGCCTCATGGCGAGATTCTTGGACAAGCTGTGAAGAATGGAACGCAGCATGGACGCGTCTAATCGGCCCATCATGTTCACCCAGTCTTCCTCAACGACAAGCCTTTCGACGAGACTTTCAAAAGGCAGACGCAAGCCATCACCAACGGCAACTGCTCCTACGGCTTGATCGACGAGGTGAGCATACTTTCTTTCCCCTTTTTTCCCTATATATATAGTCTAGACTGGGCCAATGGACTAAACTTTTAATTACCTCCTCTCGAACACAGGCCCAGTGGTCCCTACCCAGCTGGATCGACGAGCAAAAAGCGGCCGAAGCCCGAGAGACGATGAAGAAGCAGGGTGTTATCTACGGCGACTCCTTGCCATACCGACACATGTGCAGGTATCAGAGCGGGTTCTTCTACCGGCACCCTTTGCTTAAGGACATCGAGGTGAGCCAGGACAGCCGCTTGGGCAACTTCAAGGAGCGACCTCGTGTCTCGCGAATTGACAAGCTTTCCCTATGGAACAGTACTATTGGCGCATTGAGCCGTCGGTCAAATACTTCTGCGATCTCGATGTAAGTGCTTGATCCGATGCGATCAGGAGATTCTCTGTTGGACTCACCAGCTTGGGACCCTCCCATTGCATCTTCCTCCTTGTCCTTCCAGTATGACCCCTTCCGCTTCATGGCCGAGAACAACAAGAAGTACGGTTTCGTGCTCAGTTTGTACGAGTACGAAGCGACTATTTCCACGCTTTGGAAGGAGACCAAAGGTGAGTCCAATCGCGACTGTACGCACGTGCACATGCTGAAGGCGAACCTGCGCTGCTATCGTTCCTTCGTTTGCTCGTGTTGCGTTGCTTTTGCTTTTCGACACGACCCCTGTCCTTTCCGTCCAACAGAATTCATCGCCCAAAATCCACAGTACCTCGCCAGCGATAACGCTATGAAGTTCATCTCCGACGACGGGGGCTCGACGTACAACCGGTGTCACTTTTGGTCCAAGTGTGTCTCGAGGCGTGATCCTGCTTCTCCTCGTATAGATGTTCGGCCGGGTCATTCTGACACCTACCTCTGTGCGCTGCCTATAACAGCTTCGAAATCGGCTCTCTCGATCTCTGGCGCTCTGAAGCGTACGACAAGTATTTTGACCACTTGGACAAAGCAGGCGGGTTCTTCTACGAGGTGCGCGCCTTTGTTCTCAATCCTGTCACGGAGGAATTGAAACCCATCCACTCATACTTCTCTTCACCTTTTTATCCCTATGTTACTCTTCTCTATCTCTTTCCCCCTTTAAGCGGTGGGGCGACGCACCGGTGCACTCCCTCGCGGCCTCCCTCTTCCTCAATAGGAGCCAGCTTCACTTCTTCGAGGTGCGTACGCGTGTGATACGGCCGGGTCCCTCCGAATGGATGTGCCTAGATCTAAACGTCTTCTCATTTTACGTGGTTTGTCCCTACTGTCGGCATTGTGGCATATCAGGATATCGGTGAGAGTTCGGTTTTTCATTTGCGGCCGTTCCCATGCAGGGCCTGTTCCTCGTGGGCATCTCTACCTCGCGCTTAGCTCGGTTCGCTGAATTAATGTTCCCTTACGTGCCTGCATCCCCCATCTTTTATCCTACACCGCCAATTGAACATCATCCCCGAATAGCCTATTACCACCCCCCCTTCACCCACTGCTCAAGAAGGCTGGCCAAGCAGGGCACTTCCTGCAGCTGCGATCCGCAGGACAGCTTTGACCATGAAGGTGAGCTTCCCACCGTCTTTCCTCCGATCGTTCTTCGTTTGACAGGGGCGGTCGGACGGGAACTTTGCTCGTCTTCCATTTGTCCCCCATCTCATCTCTCTGTCCTCTTCACACCTTCTCTGTGACCCCTTCACCCCTGTAGCGTACTCGTGCCTGCCTCGATATGAGAGGCTAGTGGGGCAAAGGTTCTGACCCGCCTCGTGGACGGCGAGCCTACCGTACCGATTCGGCATGTACATACTGCCCGGATCCCTCTCTTTGTTGGGCTCTTCATGGTTTCTTTTGGCGTCTAGTTTCTTTTGCCAATGGGTATGGACATTCTGGAACTGAGATACTTTGGGACTTCATCCACCTCGACATGGGGTGATCATCGATTCGCACTAGCAACGGGAACATCGGACAGGACTCCTTCCTCGCGCCGCGTCCCCGCCGTTCCTTACATATGTACGCGCCAAGCCTTGCAATTTTCCGTTTCATTTGTTTGTTTCTGGATAGGAAGGAGACGCCAACGAATGCGGACGGGACGGGCCTGTGTTCAAGACCTCGAGTTGTGGTGGAGCACGCTTGCGCGGACGCTCCCTCCTCTCGTCCTTGGTCAGCGCGCGAGCGCTTCGCTTTCGGATGGGACCTATCATATGGAGCCCGAGGCGGGAAGCAGGCCGAGACATTGGGGTATCCTCTCCTTTCTTCTTTACTCCCTCCCTTACATCACTCCCTCCCTTACATCCTTCTTCCACCCTCTCTGTGACGACACCCTAACTGACCCCCCCGTCTATCTCTACAACTCCTTCCCCTCGCTCGCTCTCGCTCACTCAACACCGAGATGGTGCTCTCTTCTCCCACTCACCTCGTAGGGCAGCTCGTGTTATTCGTCTCCATCTT
>JAMDHS010000153.1:0-22053 GCA_029717555.1 Peribolospora baueri
AGGGAAAAAAAAAAAAAAAAAAAAAAAAAAAAAAAAAAAAAAAAAGGAATGAACGACCAGCATGGATTCGATCCCATACTCCGTCCCAGAAGCAGACAGACGAACGGAGGGGGACGAGAGAATTGGAATAAGAAGGGGTTATCCATCTAGGCGAAAGAAAGAGGAACGTAGCCTCCGACCAGAAGGGCGGAGGCACGAACGCATGGGCGCCCGAGATCCAGAAGAGACCGAAATTGAAGGAAAGACGAAAGGATGGAAGGGGAGAGAGCGAACGAGCGAACGAGCGAACGAGCGAGAGAGAGAGAGAGAGAGACTAGTTCCACAGCCCGTTACGATACGATACGGTACGGTACGACAACGATACGATTGATTGAGCGATCGACCCGATCGATCCCTCTTGCCCGCCCCTCCGCCCCTCCATCCCGGCCTGTCAGGACGTGACGTGGGAGCGGTGGGGAGAGAAAAGAAAAAAAAAATAAACGGGAGAGAAGAAGGGGAAGGAATAGAAAGAGCGCGCGTGGACGTGGGCTCGCCGCGACCTCGGTCCATGGGGCCCGGCCGTTCACCGCTGTCCGCCAGCAGCGTGGACGGCTTGTCCCAAGCCGACGACGAACGCGTTCATGGCGGCAATGTTGCCCTGCTTCTGAATCTTGGCCACCGCCGGGTCGGTCGCAGCGGGGCCGTACATGCTCACGAGGCTCGCTTGGGCCGCCGAGGCCGAGGCGGCAGAGGCAGAGGAAGCGGAAGCAGCCCAAGCGGAGGCCTTGGATGCGGACTGTTGGGCGGCCCAAGCGGAGGCGGCGGAGGCGGAGGAGGCGGCAGAAGCGGACTGGACGGACGCCCAAGAGGCGGCGGCGGCGGCGGAGGCGGAGGAGGCAGAGGCGGCAGAGGCCCAGTCGTAGGAAGATGTGGTGGGTTGGGCCTGGGCGGGCGAGTACGTGATGGTGGGGCTCCATGTGCCTCCGCCGCTGCCGTCGTTGAAGGACCAGCTGATGGAGATCTCGCCCGTGCCGAGAGAGGCGAGGGACGAGAAGAGGGACGGGCTCATGTCCAGGCCCCCATATCCGCAGGAGGGGCACTCGTCCTGGATCACCGCACCGCTCGTCTTTCCGTTCTGAGAGGCGAAGAGGGAATAGAGGAAGGATGAGCGTCACGCGCGGCAAAAGAGAGAGAGCAAAAAAAAAAAAAAAAAGACGCACGGCGTTGTTGGTGATGGTGATGCTCTTGCCGCAAAAGGCGCCGCCGCTGTACTGGGGCGAGTTGAGAGCGACGATAAAGTCGGAGGAGGAGGCATAGGAACCACAGGCGCCTTCGCCGGGCTGGAACCAGGTGCCTCTGCCGCTGAAGCCTCGCTTGGTGAGGTCCTCCTGGCGCTTCTTCGCCTCGGCATCCTCCTCGTCGCCGTCTCTGAGACGCCTGGCGTGGCGCTTGGCGAGGTGGATGTGATCGTGCCGAGGGTCTTGGAGGCGAGCGAGGGCGAGGGAGGAGGAGGGGTGGAGGGAGGTGGAGAGGAGGAGGAGCTGGCCGAAGAGGGCAAGGGAGGAGGTGAGGCGAACGACGCGCATGTCGGGAGGAAAGCAAAGAGTAGAGCAAGGAGGGTGAAAAGAAAGGAGTGTGGGGGAGGCGATAAGAGACGCTGGCGTCTGTCTGTCTGGTGGTGGCCACGACGGGGGATCGACGAGGATGAGCGAGGCAAGACAGGAGGCGAGGCACGTGCGACTACACTACTCACAGGAACGGTGGCACGGAGGCTCGGTGAGGCCTGGCTGGCAGGCAGGCGGGCAAGGAGAAGATGGAGAAGGAGTGTGGGCTGTGAGCTGAGTTGGAGATGGAGGTGAGAGAGCGAGGATGGCGATGAGGAGGAGGACGACGGGCGAAGGTGAGGCCGGACAAAGGTCAAGCAAACGAAGGTGGCGCCTGTCTGTCGTCGTTGTCTCTTCCCACATCCATCATCCGTCGTCCGCCGTCCCGTCCGAGGAGGAAGAAGCCGTGCCTCCGTCAGCTTCCATCCTCGCCCTCCGTTTCGCAAACGGCCCGTGATTCCCCCTCCTTCTCTCCTTTTCTTCCAGCTCGCCCCTCCTACAGACAGGAAAACGACAACGAGATGAGAATTCGATTGGACTAGAATCGATTCGTTCATTAACGCCGTCGTCTTTTTTTTCTTCTATTCTTGTTCAGCCCATGACATGCATGGATGTCGCCCGACCGCGTGGCTTGCCCTTGCCGTGCCCGCCCTCGCACGCCCACTGCCGATCCGCCCGTCGATCCCCGCGTCGATCCGCCGATCCCCGCATCCGGGGGTGAGAACCCCAAAAAAATAAGGCCAAGGGACTAAAAAAAAAAAAAGGAAAGAAAAAGAAAAAGAAAAAGCCATGGAAGGAAATCGAGTCGTCGACAAACAAAACCAAAACGAGACCAGTCCGAACGAACGAAAGAAAAAAGGAAAAGAAAACCCACGGCCGACTGACTCCCCGGCTTTCACGGACTCGCTCGCTGGCCGGTCGTCCGACCGTCCGACCGACCGTCTGTTCCTCCGTCCTTCAGCCGAGGGGCCCTCGCCTCGCGCCAGTCTGTTTCGACGACGCGCATAAGGAAGTGGAGGATGCATGATCGTCGAACGGAATCACAACCACGGACACGGACACGCAAATTCGTACGGTACGGTACGATACGGATGTTGCGATTAGGTCGACAGACAAAACACACACGGTCGCAAGTCGCAGCCGCCGCCGTCTTTCTCTCATCATAGCGAGCGAGTGAGCGAGCGAGCGAATTACCCTATGTACGACGCTCGCCCACTCGCATCTCTACACAGCCAAGCCAGGCTCACGAGACGATGGGGATTAAACAAACGGGTATACTCTCAAACGGGCGGGCTAGAAAGGGGACGGACGGACGGAGGGCGGGCATATCTCGAGGCAAGGCATAGCAAGGCAGAGCAAGGCAATGGGAGGGGGTTATGGATGGATGGAGGAAGGGAGGGGGGAAGGAAACGTGGATACGGGGCGGGCATGCAAGAGGTATCACGTTGCGTTGCGAGCGAGCGAGCCGGTCGACAAAGAAAAAAGAAGAAAACAAGTGGACAAGGAAACGAGGAAACAAGTGGACAAGGAAACGAAGAAACAAGGAAAAAAAAGGCGTCGCTTTGAACAAAAAACAAATACTAGGAGGGCGGGTGAAGCTCTGAAGGGAGGAGGTAAAGGGGAAGCGCGAAAGAAGAAAGCGAATTGGGGGGGGGGGGGGGGGGGGGGAAGGGGAAGGGGGAAGACGAGACGAGACGAGACGAGAAGAGACGACGAATAAAAAGTCGCGCTCCGCTTCCTCTAAGCGTCGGACAATTCGGACAGCAGGCAAACCCACGGACGGCGGCCGTTTTTAGACATGGCCCACTCGTCTCCCCCGGACCCGGGTATCGTGCTGTCGATCGGAAACAAGCCTGGTGAGAGCGTATCGGGGAAGGGGAAGGGGAAGGGGAAGGGGGACAAACAACAACCGATGGATCGAGCGGGCGAGCGAGCGGGCGTTGCGTGCGTAAGTCGAGTCGAGTCGGGTTTTGTGCGTGTCGTGTTGTGTCGTGTCGAATGCTTCGTGACCGGCAACGAGTCGATGATGTATACGTTATGTTTCACGTGAGTCAGTCAGGCGGGGGCGTGTTTAATCATTTTCGTCCTTCTCTCCTCCTCCTACCCATAATCGTCCAATCCGAGCCGCCAGCGCCGTGCCCGCGCCTACTACTCGCTCCGCCACCTCGTCCTATCCCGTCCCTTACGCTGGTCCCTGTCTCTCTGCTGCTGGGACCGACGTCGTTGGAGAGCGTCGCCTTCGCTCGACACTCGGCGTTCCGAGGCGGCCGCGGCGGCGGTGGTGGCGGCAGTGCGAGCGCGCGGAGGCGGCGGCAGCGGAGAGCGCGAGAAGAGTTGTCTATGGGTGATCGATCGAAAAGGAAACGAAAGTGTGAATGGAAGGAAGACGACGGGGGTGAGACACGACAAGACATGCAGAGTGATCGAGGGGTCGGAAAAAGACCGAAAGAGAAATATGACCGGTAGTCCCACTCACCTCAGTCCAGCAAAGCCGAAACCACCACCTCCTCCACGATCGCAATCACCGCCCCCGGCCCCGGCCCCGGCCCCGCCCTCGGCCCTGCTCCTGGAAGACGGAGGGGGCCGCGAGGCGGAAGGCGAAGTGTGGTGGTGGTGGTGGTGGTGGTGTCGGGACGGGTGCCGGCGGTGGACCGACGACGGCGTAGGAGAATGAGCAAAAGACCTCCTCCTGGACGACGAACCACCCGTCCACCGCCCGTCTTCCTCCTCCTCCTCCTCCTCCCGTTCGAGCTGCATACGCTGCATCTGTAACTCCTCCAACCGGAGCTGCTCCTGCCGAATACTGGCTCGGGTGAGGTCCCTCTCCATCCTCAACACCACTCTTTCCCTTCGACCAATCTCCCGCTCCCTTCTTTCCATCTCGGCCCACCGCATCCGTAAGCCCTCGTCGTCGGCCCACTCGGTCATCACCGCCTCTTCCACCTCGGTATTCGGCGCCCGCCCTTCACCGCGCCTCAACGCATCCCTCTGTCTCTTCTCCCTCTCCAACATAACCCCAAGCCGGACAAACCGAGCATCCACTTCCTCCGCCAGCTTGTCCACGTCCTCCCGCAACGCACCGTGAGCCGTCTCGAGCCGCGACGAGAGCGTGACGACGGACGAGCTGATCGGCGCCGTCTGCGCGGTGACGAACATTTCGAGCGCATGGACGAGGTATCGCGCCGGGTCGATGCGCTGCACCGTCCCCGCCGCCGTCGCCGTTCCTGGCGCACCTGGTACGCCCGCCCGTGCCGTCGCTTGGGCCTGCGGAGACTGGCTTTGAGCCTGAAGTTGGGGCTGGGGTTGGGGCCGGGGATACGGCTGGACTGGAGTCTGGGTTTGGGGCGCCGCTCCGGGATAGGGATGATGAGGCCTGGCGGCGGGATGGACGCGTGCGGCGAAGGTGGAAGCAGAGGATCGGGGAAAGGTGCCTCCGCCGCTCGTCGTGCCGGATGCGGTGCCGCCGTCGACAGCCGTCGCACGGCCCATCGGGGGTCGAGGATGAGGATGCGGATGAGGACTGGGCGCGGGAGCGGATACGGGCCTGGTGGCCGTACCCGCGGGCCCGCGACCAGCACCACCACCGCCGACGGCGCCGGTCGAAGTGGAAGGACGAGGAACGGTGGGCGAGAACTGCAACGGAGTCCCTCCGGCCGGCCTGCCGGCGCCGGGTGTGCCCACCCCCACCCCCACTCCGCGCACCGCGGCGGCGGCGGCGGCGGCAGCTCCGGCGGCGGCCTGTGCGTGCGCCTGGGCTTGGGCGGCGTGAGCTTGGGCCTGCTGGACGGCGGCGGCGGCGACGGTGGCGGTGGCGGAGGAGGTGGAGGAGGACGGGCGCCGTTGTTGGGGCGACACTTGGGCTTGCGGATGGAGGGTAGGGAGGGAGGCGGAGGGGTGGGGAGGATGGCCGGCGGCGGCGGCGGCGGCGGCTGCAGCAGCGGCGGCGGCGTGAGGCGCGCTCGACGGACCGGCGGCGGTGGAGGTGGGAAGGAGGAGGCCCAAGCCGAGGCCGGGCACCGAGCCTATGGCGGAGGGACGAACGTCAGGAGGCACGGTGCCGGCGAGAAGGCCTTGGTATCGACCGAAAGCTTCGTACAAGAGGGGAGCGGTGTTTTCCTTGCTGCTCGCCTCGTAGCTCTCCTCTTCTTCTTCTTCTTCTTCTTCTTCTTCCTCCTCCTCCTCCTCCTCCTCCCCTTCCTCCTCCCGATCCTCCTGCTCCCTCGACAATATCTCCTCGCTCTCCTCCATCAGGCGACCCCCCGTCTCTTCCTCAAACGCCCTCCGCCGCCGCATGGCCGCCGCCCTTCTTCTCCTGGCCGCCTCACTAGAATCCTCCGTCTCCTCCGTCGTCTCCCTCTCACCAGTGCGGTCCTCCGTGTCGCCGCTCGTGTCGGCAAAATGGCTCTCTCCTTCGGACGTCGACACCATTTCCACCGGCTGAGGCGCCGGCGCTGGCGGAGGCGGCGTTGAGCGCGGACCGCGCTCGACGACCATGGCCGCCTCCGGACGGGCCTGGACCTGCACCGGGACGGAGACGGAAACGGGGACGGAGACGGCATACGGGCCCGCGTCGGCGGGCGGAGTGATGGGCGAAGCTCCGGAGATGACGATCGAGGGGCGTATAGAGGGAGAAGGTTGAGGCGGCTGCGCCGTCGCCAGCGGTGAAGCCGGTTCGCCGGCTCTCCTCGGTCGTGATCGGCCGCCGGTCGTCGCGACGCCTCGCCCTCGCCCTCGGCCCCGCGCCTGTCCGCCGCCGCGTTCCTGTTCCTGATCCTGATCCCGAGGTGGCGTGGTGGGGTGAGACAAGAGCACGGGGGGCAACGTCGACCCAGAAGCGCGGGGAAGGCGCGCCGCTCCTTCTCCCTCTTCCTCTTCCTCTTCCTCGTCTTCAGGATAACCGACGGACTCTGGCGATCTCCTTTCGCTGTGCACGGGGTGGGGTTCGACGCCTATGGAAGAGTCAGTGTCGAGATCGGTCATCCTGTCGAACCGAGACGGGCCCGGGGCGTCCCAGGGGAGGAGAGCGGGCCGGAAGGGGGTTGGGTGCCAAGGAAGGGAGGGCGAGAGGGAGGGCGAGGTGGTGGAGGGCGAGGAGGGGACGGAGATGGCCGCGGACGGCGTGGCCCTCGTCGGCGTAGGCGTAGGGTAGGGGGGAGAGAAGCGGGCTGGCTCTGGCTCTGGTGGCTGTGGTTGAACGGATGGTCGTCGTCGTCGTTGTAATCGTCGTCGTCGTCGTCGCGGAGGTGGCTGCTGCTGCTGTTCTTCTTGCTGCTCGTCTACTACTTCTCCTTCTTCTTCTATTTGTTCCTCTTCCACCTCTTCCTCACTCAGTGCCGATGCGTCGGACCGGTAGTACCCTTCTGCTTCGTCTCCCTCCTCTTCCTCGCGATCTCTTCGTCGACGTCGGCCGATTCGCCGGAAGGGAATGGGTGGGCGGGAGGCGGTGGCGCGAAGGCGACGAAGGGCACGGACGGTGTAATCTAGGTCGAGGGTGAGGTGGTGCGTACCGGCGGAGCGGAGTCGGTGGTGCTGCTGGTGCTGCTGCTGATCTCGGGTCGCGTCGGCGGGTCTATAGTCAGCGACGTCGTCCGGGCCGATGTGCTGGAATCCGTCGTCGAGCTCGTCGTTGTGGTCGTTGCCGTTGTCGTCCTCCTCCTCCTCTTCGCCCACCTCCTCTCCTTCTACGTCCGAGACGAGGTCGATGTCAGCAGCGTAACGGGTGGGCGAGCAGGAAGGGCCAAAGGTGCCGGGGCCGGGGCTGTCAAGCGGTTGGGCGGAGTTGGGGGAGGGGGAGGGGTCGCTGGGCGAAGCGTCGTGGTTGCGCTGCTGATCGGGGATCTGGGGACGAGGGGAGTAGATGAAGGCGAGGCGTTGCAGGGAGGAGCGGAGGGGCATGAGACGAGGGGGTTGATGATGAGATGGAGGCCCGCGAAAGCTTTGTCGGCGGACGACGACGGGGGGCCTGCGAGGTGGAGATGGAGAGGGAAACGGGAGAGCAAGGCGGTAGGCGGTCGGTCATGAGACGTTCCGAGGGCTATAAAGGGAGTCGGACGGTCGTCGGTGAGAAGAAGGAGACGAAGGGAAGTAAGAAGCAAGAAGGGAGGAAGGGAGGAAGGGAGGAAGGAAAGGAAGAAAGGATTGGAAGAAAAGAAAAGAGCGGCGAGGCGAAAAGGAAGAACGCGTCGTCGTGCGTGGTTCGTTCGGGTCGTGCCTGGCTGGCACTCGCTCTCGCTGGCGCCAACGCCGTCCACGTCCAAGTCCACGTCCACGCGTGCGACTTGGAAGGGGGGAGCAAAGCAAGCCGGCAAGCAAACAAGTAAGCGCGCCGACCCGAGGCAAGGGCGCCCAAGAGATGTCCTCGTGGGCGAGGGCGAGGTGATGACCAGCGAGGGAGCGTAGCGGAACGGACGTCGGGAGTAAGGGAGGCGGAGACGGAGACGGAGACAGAGAGAGAGAGACGAAGAAAGAAGAAAGGGAGGATCGGCGAGCGCTTGGTGCGGACTGGCTGCCCGAGGACGATCATTGGCTCCGTCCGTCTGTGTCTGTCTGTCTGTCTGTCTGTCTGTTCATCTATCTATCCACTATCTATGTATCCACTTTCTGTCTGTCTGTCTGTCTATCTGTCTGTCTGTCGATCGGACCAAGTTAAGGAGCCTCCGCGGAGAGAAGGTTGGACGAGCGGAGCGGTGGACCCGGTTGCCAGCGAGGTAAAGGTAAAGAAAGATGTGGTTGGGAGCTGAGCCGAGGAGCTAGCCAGCCGGCCAGTCCACTTCCCTTCTTCCCTTGTTTGCCCTTGCCCTTGCCCTTGAGTGCCCGCCGACCGGCACGCCTACTATATTACGCCTGCGCGTCGGTTGGGCGCCAGTCGCACGCAAGATGCGAGACGCAAGCAGTGGCGTCGTCGCGCGGCAAGACAAGGCAAGGCAAAGCGAGGCTAGGCGAGGCGTGCGAGACGATGCGATGCGATGCGATGCGCGAGGCGGAGAGCACGACCCATCCATCCATCACTCTAGAAGGGAAGAAGAGGTGTCGGCGGCGTGCCGTCGCACCGACCACGACGACGACGACCTGACCCGACAGCGGCGGCATGCGCACGAGGGCGACTTGCGACTACTCGACCGACGGCGGACTCGAGATGCGATCTCATCTCGACGGCGATGGTCTAATGGGCGCAAATGAAAGCGAGCACGCTACCAAAAGACAAGGGGGAGGGGCGTGGAAGTAAAGCAAGAGGCGACGACGAGGAGAAGGGAAGAGATGAGATGAGATGAGGTGAGATGAGATGACAGAAGATGACATGACATGACATGACATGACATGACATCGCATGGCGTGGCATGATATCGACGACCACGCAACGCTTTCTTCTTCTCCCGCCAAGACACCACCATCGTTGGACGAAGGAAGAAAGAAAAAAACACGTAGTCATGAAACTGCCAACGCACCATGCGGTGTGAGCGATAGAAGAAAGGCGCTCGACACACGCACATCAACACCGCGCCTTCCTCCATCTCCTTCATCCCATCCCATCCCATCTTCCTTCCCTCCGTCGCAACCCTTCGGCTCGGCACGCAGCTAGCTCGTCATTTCCATGCGCGTGTCCGTCACGCGCTCCGACGCGGTCGCCTTGCAAACGAGAAAGAAACTTGCCTCTTTTCCCCTTCGTCCTCGTCCTCGTTTGGACGGTACGGTATCGGAGTGAGAGACTGAGTCAAAAAGACAGATACGACCCACGCGGTTGTCGTCCTCGCCACGCTCATCGTCACCATCAAGCCCCCGCGCGGCATCGAGGCCAGTGCAACGCCTGGTTCGTTCTCGACACCTTTTTTTCCATTCGTCTATATCCTTCCCGTCCACCTATCCGTCTATTCACATATCTTTCCCCCTTCCAGCCACCTGACCGGCCAACGAACACACACACCACGCCGCACCCCCGACGCAAGCACTCTCTCTCTCCTTCACTCCCGCCGCCGCCGCAGTCTCTCGACCCTGTCCGACGCTCTCTCTCCATTCCACTCCTCCACCACCTCCCCTCCCCCTCCATTCCCCCCGTGTCGCCCCTCGCACTTCGACCCGCCGCCTCGACTCAAGCGAGGAAGACCGAGCTGCTCGACGGTGAACGCCGCGCTCACGCTACCCCATCGTGCTGCTTCGACGAGCGTCTCCATGCCGATGCCGTCGACGTCATCATCGGAGTGTAAGCAGAGACGAGCGACAAGGCCGCCCAGGAAAGCATTCCCCGCGCCCGTCACATCGACCACTTTGTCAGGCTTGCCTTTGCCCACGTCCGAGCCGGATGAAGAAGAAGAAGAAGAAGGAGGCGCGTGATAGGCGTCCACCCAGCGCGTTCCTCCTCCGACGCCCGCCCCGCCGTCTTCTGCGTCCGACGACGGTGGTACGCCCACCACCGCTCCGAGCGCGCCCGAGCGGATGACGACAACTGGTCCACGACGATGACGAGGAAGATGCGCGCGCTCCGCCGTGTCCGCCTCCCCAGAGCAACCCCCGCCAGCCTTCCGAGCGTACTCCAGCCAGGGCGACAGGACGTCGCGCTCGATGTCGGTGCGAGAGAAGGTGGAAGACGCGCAAAACGGGATGGCGAGAAAGTGCGCCGCTTCTTGGTGGTTTGGGCTACGAGATAGAAACGGAATCGAATGGTGTGGGCATCGAGGAATCTTGTCCCGTACGTCGGCGACAGTCTCTGCATCGACTCGTCTGCTCACCTGAAGACGTCCAGGTGGCCGAGCACGCTCAAGCAAGAGTCCAGGTTCTCGGGCTGGCGATGAAGAACAGGACGAACAGACGAACCGCGTTATACAACCACGCCTGCCCACGCCGACGCCAGGCCGTGTGAGGGGCTCACCACACAACTGTCCGGGATGGGCTCCCAGCACAGCCTTGGCTGCCATCCCTGTCGTCCGCTCCGTCGAAGCTCGTGATCGACATCGCGCAGTTGTACGACCACCTCGAGCGCTCGCCTCGGGGAACATATGAAGTGCAGCCATGTCGGCAGCCGGTTATCGTCGTCTTCGGCCACCCCAGCGGCAGGTGCTGGCGCGCCGGAAGGAGGTTGGATGGGGAGAGGGACGAAAGCGCTAGGAAGCAGATCCACTGGGTCGAGGCGGCGCCGGGGAGTTAGGTACTCAAAGCTTAGCGGCGAAGCCAGCCGACGAGGGACATGGGAACGCGAAAAAATTAGCGCTCGTCGTTCCCTCTCTCTTCTATGGCTCTCTCTCTCTCTCTCTCTCGCGCTCAGAACACCCACCCCCTCTCGTCGCCATTGTATATATTCAGCGCCTTGGTCGTCTCCCTGCTCGGGTCGTCTCGGAACCTCCACATCGCCTTGCCATACTTCTCCAGCGCGTCTTGAACGTCTCGTGGAAAGTCATGGCCACGGTCTATGAGCATGAGGATCTGTGACGGTAGGAGCCTTGATGGAGCAGGGACGGCCAATAAGACGAATTACCATCAAGCGGCCCACGAAAAAAAGGTCACTGTACGACGACGACCGCATCTACGAAGCGCACCTCACCATATCCTAGCCCCCACGGCAAAGTATGTGCCGCCGCCGCCGATCTGATCACCGAGCCCCCGGTCAGTGGAGGAGCAGGTGGTCGGGTCGACGAAGGAGAACTTGTCAATGATAAACATGCCCAGCGTGGCCACCAGTGGCGACACTCGCTGCGAACGTCCGGACGGCATGGCCGCTCGCTTGCTTGTCGACGCTGAGTATGATGGTGGGTGAGGCCGAGGAACGTGGATGAGAGGAAGAGAGACGAGTTTCATTAACGCGTCACGTTCTTCCCGCTGGCGTCCATCCCTTCTCGACACGACCAACCACCACTTCTACCCCTTCCTTCGTTCGCACTCCCTCTCTCCATCCCAAATCGGCAGCAGGACATGCCTCAAACATCACAACAGCACGCCTCCGCTCCGCCTCTGGACGCTGCCTTGCACCCGCTCGCCGCCGCTGCTATTCACGCGCCTCACGATCCTGTCGGCCGGTCATGCGCGTCGCTGACGAACGCGGCCGACGACGACGCGCACCTCGACGAGCCAGGCCAACAACGCCCTTCCGGAGAAGGATCTGAGAACATCCAAAAGGCGTATCCCGCGGGCCCCGGCTCCTCGGTGCCGCTCACCGAGTCTGCCCTTGTGGCAGCTCTGGGACCCGATGCGCCCGATCAGAGTGGAGACCACCAGCAAGGGGACTCTCAGCTGTCCATATACGGCGAGGAGCTTGACTTTGAGGAGGAAGAGCAGGGGGGAGGGGGGGAGGAAGAGCAAGAGCAAGAGGAGGAAGGATGGGAAGACGAAGACGAACACGAAGATGAGAACGTCATAGACGACGATACGCTGGAGGATTTGATCGACCTGGGTGCGCTTTGCTTTCCATCCATCGTCAGGTCCTTGGCTAGGGTTCCTGGCGCGCTCATCATTCTTCCAACTTCCATCCTTCCTCATCAGCTGGCTTCGAGCCTGACGAGCTTGAAGCGCTAGTGTCGTACCTCCAGCAAGACGGCAAGGTACGTGTGCAGGTCTGCGCAAACGTGGAGCGGAGCGACCTGCTCACACCTTCCTCTCTGATTTCCTGCAGGCACAAAAGGCAAGAATCGAGCTCGATGCCGAAGACGTGCCTCCCATTCTCAAAACTGCCTTGGCTCGAATGTCAGTCAGGCTTTCTCATGCAAACGCTGGCTGGCACTTTATTTTGATGGCTGACGTCTCGTCTTTCTGACACACGCAGCCTTCGCCGTCGTGAGAAGCTTCCACAATACAACACCGTTGACGATGCCATCTGTGAGTGGTCGCGCAGGCTCTCACCGGGGTTCCGCGCTGGCTGTCCTGGCTCAGATCTTTGTCTTCCTTCGCCGGGCCTTCAACGACATGATGACAGATCTGCTGGGCAACGCCAAGAAGATTCTCGTCCTGTCTGGAGCTGGAATCTCAGTTTCATGTGGCATTCCCGACTTTCGCTCCAAAGACGGCATGTGAGAGCGCGCCTGGCCGAGATCACGATGCCCAAACACATTCTTCACGTCCGACGACTGAAAGACGCCTGCCGGTTGCTCTTCGTGCATTCGCAGTTACGCCCGTCTGCAAGCGGAAGGCAAGTACGACCTCTCTGACCCGCAGGAGATGTTCGATAAGCACGTCTTCCTCGAAGACCCTAGCATATTCTACAGCTTCTGTCACCAGATCTACCCCAGCAACTTTGTGCCCAGCGCCAGTCATCGGTTCATCAAGGCGTTAGAAGAGAGAGGAAAGCTGCTGCGCAACTACACGCAGTGAGTTGGGCGAGGAGAAGCCGATCATACCCTAGTGCGCTCTCATCGCCGGCGAAGCTTCTCCCTCTCACCAAACATATCTACCCTCATCGCGCTCTCTCTCCAGGAATATCGACACCCTCGAACAGGAAGCGGGCATCCAACGCGTCCTTCAGTGCCACGGTTCCTTTGCGACCGCCACCTGCACCAACCCGAAATGCGGCCATCGCGCTCCTGGCGAAAGCATCAAGGCGGACGTTTTCGCTCAGCGAGTCCCTCAATGCCCGGTCTGCAATGCAGCTGCGGATGTCGCTACTGACAGCGCCGAGGGGTGGAAAAACGGGAGGAAAAAGAACAAGAACAAGGCGCCGGAGCGATGGATTGCGGGCGGGAAAGCTTTCAGGAACGAGGAGAGCGACGACGAGGAGGCGAATGCCAAGGGCGTGATGAAGGTGAGATGAAGGCATTGCCGAAGACGCTCTTACCCAATGCTATCCCCATGTCGAGCGATGAATGCGAGCGCCGACGGTAAACGTCCCTTCCACGTCACACACAAAGCCGGACATTGTCTTCTTTGGCGAGAAGCTGCCGGACGATTTCAGTCGATGGTTCATGGAAGACCGCGAAGAGGTAGACCTCGTTTTGGTCATCGGCTCGAGGTCAGTCTACTCTCCCGAGAAGTCCTGTCGAGGCGTCTTGAATCCATGACTGACATAGCCGGCCTCTCCTTTCCGAGCGATTTCAGCTTGCGAGTTGCGCCTGTCAGTGAACTACTGCGTGAGTCTTTTTGGAGACACGATGGCACGTCGAGGACGGGTATGAAATTTTGGAGACGTTTTATTCAATTTCGTCACCGTGCATCTTCGACGTGCCTGCCCATCCGCCTTGCGTATGTCATCTAGGACACGTACCGGCACACGTCCCGCAGATCCTCATCAATAAGACACCCGTCACCCATTTCGCCATGGACGTGAGCGTCGTTCCGACTCTCTTTGTCGTCGGCTGTGCCCGCACGTCCATCGTTCACCCATCTAGAAGCTGCTTGGCGGAGCTAAAATCTCCTTTATTTGTCTCTGGCCCTCTTTGTTTCCTCCCCCCTCCAAACCATCTGTTGTTTTTATCTCCTTCCGTAATCGTAGATCCTCCTCCTTGGGGAAGCGGACCGCATCGTCTCCTACCTCTCCTCCAAGCTCGGTTGGACGCTTCCGCCTCCCCCTCCATCTGCCGGTGTCGGAGAAGGGCCATCGCAGCAGGGCCGAGCGTCCAGCGACGTCGGGACTGAGCCAGAGGAAGACGACCGAGGGACCGCGGAGGCGACCGGGGCGAGGATGGAAGACGAGCCGGAGAGAGTAGCGCAGAGCCACGTCTGGCTCTTCGCTGGCGCTGAGGGCGGCACGTTCGTCGAGACGCTGCAGGCGGAAGGAGGTTTGAATCGCGGAAAGGCGTTGGAAGCTGTTGTGGAGGAGTATGAAGAGGATGAGGATGAAGAGATGCCGATGGACGGAGAGCGAACGGTGGCAAGGGAGCGTTCCGCGAAGCGTGCGGTGAGAGAGGTCGATGGAGCGGACGGGATCGGCGCCGTGGCTGTCGTGGACGGGATGAGCGAGGGAAGAGAAGGGGCGGGGAAGAAGCCGAGAGCAGAGTAGTGATGAATGTCACCTCCGATCGTACGACGGATGGACGTGTAGTAATTATACAGACCCTAATGTTACAGTCGGTTCGGCGGCCAACAGCGGGCCCCTCTCAGATAAGTCAAGGACCGCTCTTCATCAACGAAACTCCAACCTCCTCGCGACCTTCTTAGCAGGCCTCTCGTCGGCCTCCTCCTCCCCATCCTCCTCCTTCGCTCTCCTGACGCCTCTTCTCCTATTCCCTCCCTCAGCGCCGTCCGCGACATTCAGCGGCGACAGCGGACCCCTCTGCACCGCCGTCGCCGCCGTCTTCAGGCGCTGGCGCAGACGGCCCGAGTCGGTGCGCGGAGAAGGCGGCGGGAGGGGACGAGGTTTGAGCTCGGCGGCCGGCTTGGGGAGCTTGGAGGGGGTGGTGGGTGGTGGGGAGTTGGAGAAGTAGGGGTGGCGGAGGGCCTACGGATCGAATGGCCGGGAAGGGGAGGAGGGTGAGCAAACGCGAGGAAGCGACAGCCGAGGGGAGCATACGTTGGAAACCGAGACGAGGCGGCGGGGCACCGTCCGCCGCCGAGCAGGCAGACGCACGCGTTGTCGCAGCGGACAGCACTCCTGGCCACGTCGACGCACACGATCACCCACCTGAGCCGCGCTGACGCGTTTTCGAGGGTTGTATCGAAGCATCTGATCGAGCAGGTCCAGGGCGTCGTTGCCGGCGCCAGTGAAGATGGTGTGAAAGGGGATCCGAGGCTTTTTGGCAGAGGGCACGAAATCGGGGAGTTTGGTATGACCCTGGTGGATGGATGGGTTGGTGGCAAGGGGGGTTGCGGACGTGAACGGGGATAGGCCGATGAATCGGACACGATGAAAACAGTCTTGGCCAAATGAAAGCCAAGTCGTCATCGATCGACGGTCACAAACTCACCGGCCAGTCCTCCTCCGTGGGCGAACCGAGGACCTGAAAGATCTTGTCGACTTGCTGAAAATCGTTCTCGCCGGCCAGAAAGGGCATGCGGAGCATGATCTCGGCGAAGATGGTGCCGACGGACCACATATCCACTGCCGTGGAGTAGGAACGAGCGCCGAAAAAGAGCTCTGGTGGGCGGTACCATCTGTCGAGCAGGTGACGAGAGGGTTAGGATGAGGGACGGCGGGCCATTTCGTGAGCTCAAGCGACCATGAACTGGAGCAGAGTTGGACGGATTTCGTCCCTTTCATCGCCTCGACCGCCGGACGACTAACCTGGTAACGACTTGATTGGACATCCTCACGTCCGGATCCGCGAGATCCCTCGCCAGGCCAAAGTCAGCGATCTTGAGTTCCCCATTTGAGGCGATGAGAAAGTTGTTCGGTTTCAAGTCCTGCGTGACGGCATGCAGAAAGAGCAAGCGCAGCCCCACAGAGAGGTGAGGGAGGCTTCTTTCGGTCTCCGTCTGTGAAGCACGAGGAAGGAGGCAACGATGGATGGAAAGTAAATCTCACTCGGTGCAAAACCCAGTGTCGATGACAAAACTCGAGACCTCTCAAGATCATGGCCATCCAGCTCTTGACGTCGGCGGACTTGAACACGAGCGACTTGTCCTTGATGACCGCCTCGAGGTCCGTCACTAGGAACTCGAGCACCAGGTTGAGGTTGCGGCCGGTGGAGAAGACATCGAGGAGCTGCGAGAGCGGAGGGAGGGGAGATTTAGTAATATGGATGGACGTACCGTGGAGCTTGCGACCGAGTCGATCGAAGCTCACCTCGATCACGTTGGGATGCTTGATCTCCCGGAGCGCCTTGACCTCCCTCACGGCGGACAAGTCGAGACCATCTTTAAAAACTCCAACCTGGCCGCATGAAACAGGGACGGAGACGTAGAAAGAAGAGGAGAGGGAAGGAAGAAGAGATGGAACAAGCATGCCACGTGTCAGCCGTGCTTCTCTTCGCATCACATCGAGCCCAAAACCTGATGGAGAGCAGGGCGGAGGAAGGAGGAGGCGGACAAACAAAACAGAGGGGAGTCGAGTGAACTGGAACTAAGACGAAGCGATGCGTGCCTGCGTGACCCGACGACCGGACCGATCATCGGAGAAAGCCGATCCCCTACCAAAGACCATCTATCGCACATCACAGTCACTATCACCATCGCAGGTGCCGAGCGAGGCAAACAAACGAAACCAAAACGCCAAGTCGCCCGCATAGAGGCCCGTCCTGTTATGCGGGCGCGATGAAGTGCATCGGCATGGCACGCAAGCGAAGAGAAGCAATGGCGTGGCGGAGCGGCGTCGCAAGAAAAGATAAGAAGAAAAAGATCGGGACGAGGAAGGAGATGTACCGACCTTGATTTTCTTGATGGCCACCTGACGGCCGGTAGAGAGTTGGCGGCCTGTGCGAGCGTGAGACGCAATTGGGTAGCGATCGTGAGACGGTGCAAGGTTGTGATGATGAAGTGAGGGTCGGCCAGAGACCTCTCGAGGACGAATCTCCGTGGTTATTATTTTCGCCCGGCCCCGCCACCCAGCGAACGACGAACGAGGAGAGGTCCGTGCGCGCCGCCGCCGGTGGTGGAGGAACGAGGGACGACGAAACAATGCGACCTCGTTCCTCGTCACCACCTCTGAACACCTCTCCTGTGCCTCCGTCACTGCTACCCCGCTCCCCCACTCATGCCGCCTGAATCCCTTCAAGGACAATCCGGCGCTCAACGGAACTCGAACGAACGAATGACGAACGAACGAACGACGAACGAACGACGAACGAACGGACGAACGGAGGGAGGGAGGGAGGAGGGAGGGAGGAAGGAGCAAAAAGAAGGAGCAAAGATACCCACCACGAAAGACAACAGCATAAGTTCCTTCTCCGATACGAGCCTCCTTGGTGTATTGCCCCGCTATGCGCGCGTTTTCCTCCGCTGCCAGATCTGCCATCGTCCCCGGCGTGCGAGAACTGCTGCTGCCGACCGCGGTGGGAGTTGCGGGGAGAAGAAAGGGAGAGAAGGGGAGACGTTGGCAAGGAGAATTAAGAACGAAACGATTTTTCTCTGTCTGAGAGGAATCTGAGATCGGACGGTGCGGTGAGGTCATGTGATCGAGCGTCAAGTCACGTGCATCATCTTCCTCGTCCTGGCGTCCTGGAGTCCCGGGCCGCCAAGGGAGTATATTTATTTGTTATGGTACATACCGTGTATGTATTCTGGCGTGGACGTCGGATTCGTTGGTTGGAAAATGGCAGCAAACCTTGCCCGCGCTCACCGGCCTTGCCCTCTTGTGCATCCGCTGTTTATCCGTCCGTCCACCTCGCCCATCGCCTCCACTTTCGCCCTCCTCTACTCGTCCCATTCCACGTTCGCGCCGCTCACGTTTTCGCAGACCTTGCACTGGACACGTGCCGACGGACGTCTTTTGGTCCAATTTTTTCTGCTCCATGTCAGGTCGTCAGCCATGCCCTCCCCCACTTTGCGTCTTCCTCATCGGCAGCGGAGCGGAGCGGGCGGCCAGCGCCGCACGGAACGCCAGCAGGTACGAGAAAAATGAACATATGCCTGATTGCCGCCGTTGCTAATGACTAACAACAAAACACTACTAACAACGACCGACAAACGAACCGACGTGGTGATGGAGAAGGACGGAAGGATGGATGAGGCAGGGACCGAGTGGAAGGGCGTGGAAGGAAGTGTGAAAGGCGACGCGGAGGAGGACAAACGACGTGAAACGAGTACATGTACACGGGGTGAGATGACGACTAAACAGGACGAGGATGAGATGGAACGACTAGCGAGCCCGGAAGGCGAGAGGAATTGGAAAAGAACAATCTCATATGAGACTCTACTACGACTAGGTATGGGTGGACGAGGTACGACGCGACGACGCTTGCTGGCTGGACGAACGAGGGGGGCGCATGGAGGAGAGCGATGAAAGACTAGCGCGTACGAGAGTTGAGAGAGACGAGACGTGTTGATGAACATGGATGAGAAGACGAGGGAAACTCGGCCGCTCTGCAGTCGGTCGCAGGCGGCAGGCGGAGGCGGTCGATGGCAGTCGATCGCCCTTTTTGAGACGGTCGCTCGCCCCTTCGGACGAAGTTGGAAGGATACGCTGATTATAACTGCTTACTGCACGGGCTTCGACGCCCTCCACCGTTTTGGCCCGGCTCAGTAGCCGTTAGCGTATTCGGGAGTGAATCCGTTGGCGAAGCCGTTGGGGGGGTGAGGCATCCCGTTGGCGTGGAGCATGGTGCTGCCGTTGACGTGAGGCAGGCTCTTGCCGAGGTTGGGCAAGTCATTGAACGCGTCGCTCTGCGAGGCCCGCTCGCCCGCGGCTGCCTTGAGAAGCGAGGCGGCGTCGTCTTTGGCGTGGAGCTTGTTGGCCTTGCCATTGCTGAACGCGTGCGCACTGGCGGCGCGCGCGCGTCCAGAGGCGACAATGGCCTTTCGGCGTGCGCGCACTCCCGCACGGAGCTTGTTGAGCGCCACGACCGTGTTCTCCCAGCTGACGCACGAATCGGTGATAGACTGGCCGTAGGTGAGGCCGCAGGCACCTTCGGGAGGGATGGGCTGGTTGCCCTCGACGAGGAAAGACTCGATCATGACGCCGATGATTCCCTGTGCGTTCTCGTCACCCATGGACAATTGCTCAGCCTAGGAACGAATGTGGGAATAGAAAGGAAACCTTAGACATGGACGAAACGAAGGCGCAAGCAAGCGAGCGAAGGGACGACGTACGACGCTGTCCACGACCCTCATCTGCAACTCGTGCTTCCTTTCGCTGTTCCCGTGACTGGTGTCGACCATGACCCGAGGCTGCACTCCAGCGGCGGACATGGCCTTGACGGCCTGCTCAACGTGCTGAGGACCGTAGTTGGGACCTAGGGACGAGCCGCGCAGGATGATGTGGCAAGAGTCGTTGCCCTAAAGCGCGGGGGGGAGGGAGAGCGTCGGAAGAGAGGGACAAAGAATAAACATGTTCAGGACAAGGCGCTCGAAGGTCAGGGGCCGACGGAGCGCAACGACGGCGAGCAACCAAACACACCTTGGTCTCGACGATGGCGGTGAGGCCCTGCTTGGTGACGGA
The DNA here is from genome assembly GCA_029717555.1 of Peribolospora baueri. NCBI lineage: Eukaryota > Fungi > Basidiomycota > Peribolosporomycetes > Peribolosporales > Peribolosporaceae > Peribolospora > Peribolospora baueri. Next base: position 19,528 of record JAMDHS010000153.1, read on the forward strand.
GAGGAAGACGTGAGGGGCAGCGGCTGCGCGAACGCCATCGATGGCAACTGTATGCGCGCGAAAAGAAAAGAAAACCATCCGACCCCGACAAGACGACGGCGGTTGAGCAAGGGAACGCTGGGCCGAGTGGAAGGTGCACAAGGGTACACTTACTCTTGAGGCTACCTTCCGTGCCATTCTTGTAGCCAATGCTCATCGGGAGACCAGAAGTGAGCTCGCGGTGGATCTGAGACTCAGCGGCTGAGCGATGAAAAAGGAGGGTTGAGTCGTAAAGCCCGAGCGAGATGGCGAGCAAGAGTCACCGATGCGAAGGAAGGTTGGTGACATGACGCAGTCACACTCACTCCTGGCACTGTTGAAAAGCAAGCGCGATTCGAACGCACAAACATAGAGTTAGCGGACGTATGTCCTCCGAGGGTGAATGCGCATGTGGAGCGACGAGTGTTGAAGTAAAAAGGCCTCACCCGATGGCTCCCCAGCTGACGAGATCGGCGGTATACTACCAAAAACGACGGGGAGCAGGCGCAGGGACGTGTCAGTGCACCGTCGAACAGAGGCAAGGCATATATGCGTGCGAAGAGGCAAGGCATGTATGCGTGCGAAGAGGCAAGGCACATATGCGTGCGACAGACGTGCGGGCGGGCTGCACGAGGCCGGGAGCGTGTGGCTCTGAAAAAGCAAAGAACCGGACGCACCTGCGGGGAGATGGTGTCCAAGAACTCGCAACCGGAGGGAAGGCCCATGTTGGCGATTTCGAGGAGCAAGCCGCGGGCGAGGCGGAGGCCCTTGTTGATCTGGAACGAGCCATTGAGGTTAGGGTCTGGACGAGGCGCAGAGTCGAACGAAGGGAAGGATGCGATGCGGCCCCAGTCAGCGCCGAGGTGGAGAGAGAGAGAGAGACGGTCGGCGGGAGGAGAGCGTAGAAAGAAAAGAGGGCGGTGCCATCTCACCGTTGATGAAGCCTTTCCAGCCAGTGACTGAGCGAGGCTTCTCAAAGTAGACCCTGTGAGGGCGAGGAGAGCAAGAGACAGGTGTGAGAAGGCAAAAGGGAGGGCCGAGGTGGGGCGGACGAGAAAATGCACCTCATGCAGATGTGGAGGTCGTCCATGGCCTGGTCAGCATACGCCTTGAGTCGCGTGGCATAGTCGAGAACGGCCCTGACGTCGTGAACGGAGCAGGGGCCGACAACGACGAGCAGGCGGTCGTCCCTTCCCTTAATGATATCGTCAGTGCCCTGACGGCCGCGCACGACCGTGTTGGCGGCTTCGAGGGTCAGAGGGAGGTCCTCGATGAGGATCTGGGGCGGGATGAGCGGCTTCACGGACTGGATCCGGCGGTCGTCCAGCTCGCTGAAGGGGGGTGCGAGCGAGGGAGGAGGAAGAAGAGGGAGACGGGGTCAGACAGAGGGCATGGTGGTGGGTCGGAGACAGGAGGGGACCCACTCGAGCGCTTTGGCGAAGGTAATGAGGGAGGATCGGCCGGGCATGTTGGAAGGGCGATGCGAATCGCAGAAGTGCATTGACGAGGCGCGGCGGCCGGTGAGGAGGGGAAGGAGGGGTGGGCTGGAGGCGACGGAGAGGTGGAGGAAAAGGTGGAGGATGGGAGCGGCCAAGGGGAGAGACGAAGAGAAGAAGGAGGGGTGCTTATATGTCTTCTTCTGGAGAAATGAGGACGAGAAGATGGGCCTGCCTGCCTGCCTGCCTTCCTGCCTCTGCGTGGTGACCGTGCTCGCATTGTGTCGTGTTATGCCATCGTAACGTCACGGTGAGGTTACCATTCGTGTACTTCTCTCTTCTGTTTTTCTGTTCTCTTCGGCCGATCACGACGCCCGAATGTCGAGGCGCATTAGGGCGGCGAAGAAAGTGCACCGTAGCGGATTGGGTTAACGTATGTAAGAAACAAAGCTGCCCCCGTCCCTGTCGCGAACGGCGCAGGAGTGCGCAGACGCGGGAGGGAGGCTAGCTAGGCTGGAAGCGAGCGAGATAAGTGGCGAGGCGAGCGAGCGCGTCTGACGAGAGATGCCAAGTGCTTCTCCGACGGACACCTCGCCGGTCACGGAGGGGGTCGGCGCAAGGAGAGAGAGGGGAAATGAAGAAGAGCGGGTCTGGTTGGGTTGACGGACATTCTAGCGAGGCAAACGAATTGGAGCATGTCTGGAAGAAACCCCCAACGCAGAGACGGACCGTCGCCGTCGTCCTCCTCCCTGCACGAGCCGCAGCGGATGCCAATCCACGTGCGGGTTAACAACAAACAAAACACGCACGCCAACGCAACTGGACCCGCGCGGGCGCGAGCGAGGGCGAGGGCGGCTTCGAGTACGTTATGGTCGTTAATGGACGCGCAACTCGATACGCCCGCGCGCGCCGGGCGGCCACAGTGACCACCATCTGTGTCTCGCTGGCTGGCGGTTGACGGACAGACGGAGGGAGGGACAAAGGACGGAAGGGGAGGACGTGTCTCGCGTGACCTGGCCGGCCTTGCCTTCTTTTTTTTTTTTTTTTTTTTTTTTTTTTTTTTTTTTTTTTT
>JAMDHS010000154.1:0-21936 GCA_029717555.1 Peribolospora baueri
AGTTACAAAATCTTTCTGTCACGTGACAGATCACATTCTACAAGGGCACTCCCTCCCTTACATCAATGGAGAGGAGACTTGCGTGCACATACACGACGGCAGCTGCCAATATCCAATATGACACCATTAGGCGAATGGAATGGAACGAACGCCCCCTCGTGACGACGACCGGTCGACTGACTGCTGCGCTGTGGCCCGCCGCCCTCCCACGTGGCCAGCCCAGCCCAGCGGGAGCTCGAGCGGTGTCGTCTTCTCGGCCACCTCGCTGGCACTCGTCGAGGGACAACGCGCTGAAAGAGGAAAGAGGAGAGAGGAGGGAGGAAGGAGGAAAGAGGAAAAAGAGAAAGAAAAAGGAAAAGGAAAGACGAAAGACGGAGGGCGGTGACACCAGTAGCTCCCGACCGACTGACTGGCTATGCGTCACTGAGGACGACGCCTTGCACCGCCCTGGCTGGCTCCAATCCATCTGCTATCTGTCCCCCGATTTCCTCCCAGGCCCCCCGATGACTACAGTAGATAGCTAGCTCAAGGCGCCGTCGGTCGTCATCGCCGCCGTTCTCATCGTCATCGTTTCGCTCCCTTCCCTCGCCCGCTCCGTTCTAATTGGGTCGGCGTCTTCGCGTCCGACAATAGCCTCGTTTCGCCTACGCGTAAGCCTCCGCCCAGGCCGTCGCCGGCATACCGCACTTATCCAAGAGGCCCGGTCCGGTGCTTACGTAGGGCGTCGTAAGCAAGCAGGCCGAGGGCGAATGTATGCATGCACGCAGAGTGCGTATGTATGATGGTGGGTGTATGATGCGTCGAGGGCTCTGCGGGCGTCGTCGGCCGCATTGGCGGGGACGGCGCAGCGAGACGACCCGCTCAGCCTGACCGACGCTCCGTCGCGAGGCAGCAGAGCAGAGACACCCAGGAGACGACCGACCGCCCCACCTCGAGCCTACAAATACCGCCCGCTCAGCGTCGGCCGTCTCTTTTCCCTCTTTCCTCCCTCTCACCATCCCACCACTTCCATCCTACGCTGCCCACCACACGCACACCTCTCTTCTTAACCAATACAAACAACATGGGTTTCTTCGTGAGTCCCTCCTCCTCCTCCCCTCCTTCTCCCTTCTTCCTCCACCTTCTCGTCCCCGTCGCATCACTAGGCTAACTCCACCCGCCCTCTCACGCCCCTTCGCAGAGCAAGGACAACCGCGACGACGTTTACGACAGCACTGAGCACAAGTCGTCCTGGACCCACGAGGCGGTGAGTGGACGGTTTCGTAAAAGTCGCCGCCGACGGTTTGACGACGCCTTTCCGGTCCCCACCTCGGTCACTTACCGCCAGCCTTTCGCATTCCCCTCCCCGGCGTCGACGTCATGCAGATCGGTGGTGCCATCGGCTACGAGGCCTTCAAGAAGTGAGTATACCTCTCGCTCCCGTGTGTCCGTTCCACCATCCCTCCGTCGACACTGTCCCGCCGCCTCTGACCTCCCTTCCTTCGCCTTTGCAGGTACGAGGAGCACAAGGCCGCTAACGGCACGCCCGACTCGCACGCCAAGGCCAAGGAGATCCTCGTCGGTCTTGCCGCTGCTGAGGCTGACAAGCTCTTCGAGACCAAGGGCCTCGACTTCATCGACCGCGAGAAGGCCAAGCACGAGGCCAAGTGAGTGCTCTGTCCCGTCGATCGTCGTCCACCTAGCATTCCCCTCATGGCTCACTCCCCCCTGCCTTTTCCCATCTCGATCACGTCTTGTCTCCGTCTACAGGAAGCACGCCGAGGAGCAGCTCGCCGGCGGCATCTAAGCACCTCGCTCTCCCCGTCCAACCCCGCGAGGCCGTTCGCCTCGCCGGCCGTGTCAATCAAAGTTACCCGCGTGCACAAATGAATTGAAACAAATACCAAACGTGATCGTAACCTTACGCGTCCTTTCTACGTACCCTGTCACTTCTTCATCGGCTGGTCGTCGGTGGACGTCGACGTGTGAAAGTGGGGGAAAAGACGGTCGTGTGAGTTGGGCGGAGCGTGCTTAAATTAGAACCGCGATCTGGCCAGGCCGGTGGTTGTCACGTGATCTACAGCACCGCATTCGCATGCCTGGCAGTGGCCGCGCAGGCGAAATGACTCTCGCTCGTCGGACCGTGACGCGTGCGATCGAAGTGATCGAGTCTCTTTCGGCAGCGACGTACGTCGTGTCCGCATCAGGCAAGGCGCCACGCGGCGGGCGGGTGGAAGAGGAGGAGAGGAGTGCCTTCGCGGACGTCTAGGGCTCGGGTCCCGAGTGGGGCCATGCATATAAGACTTTTTTTTTTCAGGAAGAGGGCCAACAAGTTCGTTACGCAGGTCGGGGCGTGTCCAAATAGGTTCCCCGGACGTACGGCAGAGGATGGGAAGAAGAGAAAAAAGACGAGATGAGATTCCGAGCTTCCAACCGTCGGCATCCACCCGCCACGCTTCATCAGAATACGGCGCTGGCGCCCGTGACCGTTATACCCATCGCGGGCAAGTGCCCGGCCATCATCCGCGGCGCGAGCCAGCTGACGAAACCGCCGCCGCTGCCGCTGCCGTCGTCGTTGTCGTCGTGGTGGTCGGGGCGTGCTCCGGCGCCAAAGAACGCTCTACGCCCGATGCCGTTGGCGTCAAAGTAGATCACGCTCGTGCGAGAGTCGGCCGCCGCGACCACCGCCGCCGCTTCGTCGTCGTCGTAGCGCCGAACGCCGGGTGTTTGGAAGCCAGTGTGTAAAGAAGGACGGGGTCGCTTGCGACGGTAGATTGGACGAGGCGTCGAGTCGAGCGACGTGGGATCGAACTCGGGGATCGCATACTCCCATTCCGAGTCCGTGTCCCCTTCCGCCTCCGCGTCGGTGTCGTCGGCCTCGTGGGCGTCGTCCTTTCTCGCTCCGGAGTCGGACGGCGACGAGAGGGAGGAAGGAAGGGTCCAAGAACTGTGGGGGGGACAAAGAGACAGAGAGACAACACGGAAAAGGGGGCCTACGAGTCAAGAGTCTCGAAATGCTAGGGTCCGTCAACAGAGCGCGACACACTCGAAGCGACGCCCACGCACCTTCCCAGATCAAAGAACCAGGTCGCCAAGCCACCCCAAGCCTTACCAGCCGCCCCACCGACCCAAGCCGTGCTCGCCAGCAAACGCTCTGCCACCGCTACCTGGGGCGTCAAGAAGGAGAGGCCGAGCAGGGAGAAGTGGGAGGGTAGGGCGGGTACGGCGGTCGGTGGCAGAGATCGGATGGTGGACTGGACGTGTGAAAGAGAATGAGAGACGTGGCGACTGTCAGCGTCGCCTTCCATGCGAGCGGAGCCGCCCACCCACGAGGACAATGACGGAGAGAGAAGGCAAAATGTTTGCAAGAACGTGCCCCGTCCCGTGTCAAGCAACTCACAGCCATGAGTCCCCCACCCGCCAAAAACTCGAGCAGGACGCTCCCACCCTGCATCCTCTTCTGCCCTTCCGCGACCGGTGACGCAGAGGCCAAAGGGGAACCCACGACGTCTTTCGCGGATCTCTTCCTCGCTCCGTCCTCGTTGCCTCTCCCCGCGACACGCACGACGGTGCCAGCCCTACTGCTCGGACCCGGGCTCCGATCGCCCATCTCCAATCCGTTGATTAAGCTGCGCGTCACCACCAGACTACTTGCATCGCTCTCCCCGTCCTCCTTCACATCCCAGTCCGCTACAGCCACGGAGGTGGAGTCGACGACGAGGAGGGCGTCGTCGGAAGCGTGAAGACTGGCATAGTGTTCGGCCCAGACGCGGTCTTCGAGAGAGGGATCGAAATCATGAATCCGTCCCACGTCAGACCGGACATTGTTGTTCGCCTCCCCCTCGGCGCCCGTCCGTCCGTCTTTCCCGACCGTCCTCGAGCTGCCACCGCTCGTCCCGCTAGCCTGTTGCACGTGTGTCCGGGAGCCGAAGAGGAAGAAATCGCTACCTTGCCCTTCATGAACCTCGAGCCGGCTCAAGTTCTCCGGCGTAAGCTGTTGGCTCGTCCCGCCGCCGTCAGTGGCGAGAGTGCCCACGCTGGGCACCCTCCCAGAGCGCGAGTACGGAGAGAAAGACCGGCCAATGCCGTCCGTCGCGACGCCCTCTGCCCCTCGCACCGTGTCGACGGAGGCAGCATCGTCGTCGTCATCGTAGTCGCCTGCTCGCGCCGAGGAAAAGAGACTGGCGACGTCGACGCTTTTTCTCGCATCGAGGAAAGCGCGCAGTTTCCTCTCCTCGTCTTCATCTTCCTCCGTGTCTTCGGCCGCGGAGAAATAGAGCCCTGTATCGATCGAGGAGCGTCTGTCCGACTCGGCCGTGGCGTACTCGGTCCCAGGACCGGAAAAGGCGTCGAGATAATCGGAGACCGAACCGTCCGATATCGTCGAGGCGGTCTTCACGTGCCCGTTCTCCCGGGAACCGTCGTCATCTTCACCTCGGCTTTTTTGCCCTGCTCCACCCACGCCATCACCGTCAAACAGCACAGATTCTGCCAAAACGCCCACGATCGACCCGCTCTCGTTATCGACTAGTACGACCGAGTTGCGGTAGGATGATGTGTGACTCGCACGGGAGGCCGAGCGTCGTACAGGACGAGGTTGAGCCGTCAAGAGCTCTTCCTCGGTCCTCTCCGGCTGAGTCGCTTCCTCACTTGATGGATCCCCGATATCGGTGACGAGGGCATGGTCGTCCGACGTTTCTTGATCTTCTGGCTTTGCGGCCCCTCGGCCGGGAACCCATCGACCAGATTTGAGCATGCTAGGCTTGTTTGGCACGGGCGGTGGCAGCCTGTCGACCTTGGCGTCCGCCTCGATACCCCCGCCGTTTCGGATGGTAGCCGTTGATTGCACGTCTACATGGAGGGACAGATACGGGCCGTCCTGGTTGGGGCAAGGGTCGCCCTGGGCCGTCTGTGAGAGAGGTTGGAACCGAGAATCAGGACAGACGCCGTGAGGTATGGATTGAGAGATGAAGGGGGGAAGGTGAGGAACAGGAAGGGGATGGTAGGCCGGATACATGTATAAGAGTCGCCGGAGATGAATTGCAACAGGCGCTTGGGCACTGTGAAGGATAGGCCGCAACCAACGTGGTCAGGACTCGCCTCGAACCGGCTCATAACGAATTTATTTTTTTTGAGTTTCAGCGTCATTCGATCCTATATCTCACCCGCTCAACCAAAGCGTCCAAATGGCCTTTCTGCCTCCACTTTGAGCAGCCTCACCGCTGTCATCGTCGGTCCACCAAAGGCTCGCGCCCTGTCTACCCTTCTGTCCCATCCCCAGACCTTCGTAAATGGCTATCTTCTTGTCCAACACAGGGGAGCCGGTGAGCACCTTGAGAGGCAGGACCATGCCACCGACGTTGAGCACCAGCGCTTGCTCCATCGCCGAGGGATTGTGTCGCAAGGCCGGGTGCGTGGACTGCGTGTGGAGGAGGTAGAGCAGGAGCGGACCGAGGGTATCGTGAAGTACTTGATCACCTCGCACATGCTCCTTCGACCCCATCCCCTGCGGGTCGTGTTTGCCACCATTGTCCTTGCTCTCCTCCGACACAATCTCCACCTGTCCTCGAGCGCCCAAACGGATCGGTCCGTCGCCCAGGTCGTCCGGCTCGACGCGACCGTTGAGTCGCGGTGGGGGGTGGAGGGCAGGGAGATGCTTGGTGAGACGAGCGGAGGGGAAGGTAAAAAGCGTCTGCATGTGTGGTGCGGCCGCGGAGGGTCCGGCGGGGGTCGGAGCGGCTTGAAGCGCGAGCTCGCCATGCTGGTACGGGTTAAGCATCGTGTGGAGGGGGGTATCGAAGGGGTATCGGCGGTAACCAAAGCGGCCCAGTCGTGAAGAGGTCGTGAGCGTCGTAGCAAGTCGTTGTCGTTGTCGTCGCCAGCGGGCAGAAGGAGATGTGCTCTCGATGAGGAGCTCTGCCCGCTCGAAGTCCGCCCGCCGATCCTCGCTCGTCCGCGCATCCCACTCTTATACCTCCTCCCCCGCTCGAAGCTCAGGGGCTCCCATAGCTGCGGCGCACGTCCCCACGTGGGCAGACGGACGGACGGATAAATTGTAGATAGATAAAATGAATTTCATGTCCACCTGGCCATCCTCCGTCGTCACCTTGTACGGAGTGGTCTTCGGACGCCTTCATGCGAGCTCCTCGGTGTGACAAGCAGGAATGGCGCGACGGTTGCAAGCAACATGATGTCAGCGAGCCACGCACTGCAATGGCGGGTGGATCAGTCCATCCGGGATACAAGCAAACGGAGGCTTCCGCAAAATCGCTTCCGCCCATGCCGGGACAGACATCGACGAGAGGCAAGAAAACAAAGAGCAATAAACAGGACTTCTAACAAAGCCGGGCCCGTTCACTCAGCAAAGCAAAGCGAAACGACCAGAACTGAGAAAAGGAGACAGAGAGAGGGAGAGAGGGAGAAAGGAAGAGAGGCAACGAGGTCGATCGAGGTCTAGTCTGACGGACAGCAGTCCTCCGGCGTCCGCTACCATTAGTACCTAATGTCCATGAAACCGCCCTCACCGCTTGTCCACCTTCCCTCCAACGTCGACCGTAGCCTACCGCCGTCCGCCTCCGCCCTTCTCCCCTTTCACCGTTCCCCGTCGCCGGCGGGGCTGCGCCTCCTTCGCCTCATCCGTCGGACTGAGATCGCGTTCCAAGTCCGCAGCGAAATCATCTAAGTCATCCTCGCTTCCTCCATCCTCCCCGCTCTCGCTCTCCTCGCTCTCGCCCTCTTCGTCGTCGCTATCGTCGCTCGAGCTCGAACTCGAGCGGTCCGACGCCGGTCGACTGACACGCGGTTTGGGACGAGTAATGGGAGGAAAGTGGGCGGCGGGTGGGGGGAGGGGCGAAAAGGATGGGACCGGTGGAGTTGTTGCGCTCGGGTTAGGACTTGACGTGGGCGTATGAACAGAGCCAATGCCGGCGGGAGAGGCAGAAGCTGGCACAGCCGCCGGTCCACCAGTCGGCCTCGGCGATCCAGTGCGCGGCCTTGCGCGTGCCTCGGCTGCTAGGGCCGACAAGGGTTTGATCGCGCTCGATCCTCCGGAGCCCCCGCCGCCGTTGTTGCCCTTGTCTGTGCGCGGCGACGAGTCGGTCGAGCAGGGACGAGAGCCGCCTCCGCCAGACAGCGCCGCCGGCGTCGAAACTCGGGCTCGGCGGACCTGGTCGGCGTTGAGAGTCGGGCTGGTCACCGTCTCAGATCGACGTAGCCCGTCGTGACTGGCTTTGGACGCTGGGTTCGTCTTGCCTTCGTCAGGTCTGACTTTGGTCTCTGCTGTGGTCTGAGCTGGAGTAGGCTCCACCGGCTCGACGGAACGAACGCTCGTCCCTACCTTCTTGGTGCCACCGTCCGCATGATCGGGTTTGACCAGATCGGAGCGAGCTTGAGACGAACTAGGAGAGGAGGAGGCTCTCGCCTTCGAGAGCTGCACGTCGGAGAGAGAAGAGGATGAAGAAGGACTCATTGAGGCACTCTTCCCTGCCGCGGAGGAGACCTTGGCACCCAGCGATGTGGGGCGGGAGTCGAAAAATTTTGAGGCTAACGAAGGCGAGGAAGAAGAAGAGGAGGAGGCCCGGGGTAACGCCAATCTTCCGCCCTCTCCCTCCCTTCTTCCACTCTTGCTATGTCCCTCAGCGACAGGTGGCGACGAGCGGCCCTTCTTTCCACTCGTCCCGCGACGTCCTTCATCCGCCTTTCCTCTCTTCCGCTTGGCGCTCGCGCTCGCCTGCAGATTGGCTCGTTGCTGCGCTTGGATCTGCTCGCGCGGTGAGGCCGTGTGTAACGCTTCCGCGCGCGGCTTGCTCGGGCTCGTCGAGCTGCCCCTCGATGGCGGCGAATCGGCCGCACCGGTCATGTCTCTCTCCAGGCTGGCGTCGGCAGCGTCCGCTTCGAGCTCGGAGAAGCCCTCGTCAAGCTCTCGGTCAAACGCCTCGTCCATAGTCACGTCTTCGTCCGCCGTCGGCCGTTGCAGTTGCCCTTGTCCCTTTTGAGAAGTCTGGTGTCCAGAGCCGAGTGGTGATTGGCGCTGGCCACTGGTGGCCAGCGACGTAGAACTGCCGCGACCAGGCGATGACGGGAGTTGCGTTTGAACGCGTGCACCAGCGTTGTGATCGTTCGAGGACTTGGAAACGGTAGGATCGAAGGAGGCGGTAGCAGACAGACACTCAAGCGTGAACCTCTGCGACAATGCAGGCAAACGACGGCCATGGTCAGGTTAGTCGGACAGTCTTCCAGAGGCCACTAAGGGATGTTCGGTCCACTGTACGTCCAAAGCACTCACCTGGGTCTCCTCATCCCAGAGGAGGATACACTCTGTCTCTGTGGCACACCCGTCCCCGCCCATGAAGGACGTAGTCTCGCCCGACACCCCTCCACTTCCCTGCCCCTTTGACGATCCACGCCAGCTCGCATTCCCGTTACTCTCACTCTTGCCCGTCCGCATCTCCTCCTTCTGCCTCTCATCCTTCCCCCCCCGACCTCCCCTCTCTTTCCCCTTCTCCCCCCCGCACCGCTCCGCACCCCCTTTAAGGTCCCCCGCTTCCCGCCTCCTCTCGCCCCGGAGCAGCAGAGCCTGTAGAAAGCCCTCGCCAAGCTCCACCTCAAATGTGCCGTACATCTTCCGCGACGAATACGACGCCGTCTCCCTCCGTCGCATCCTCGTCGGATCCGGCAATAGGTCCGTCGCACGGGTTGGGAGTCGGCGAACGGAGCCCATAAGTCGGCAAGGGGGCCCGAGAAGATCAAGAGCGAGGGGCTGTCGCAGAGTGGAGGACCCGGGCGCCCGTTATCAGAACTCTATGCGCAAGAAAGAAAGGATCTGCTTAGATAGGGCCGGTGGTGCCGCTAGGGAGATTGCAGGAGAACTGCGTAGGCAGCCTCCTCGTGCGACACGCCCCGTCCGTCCGCCCGTCCTTCCTCCAATTCTTCCAAAGTCCTCTTAAGAGGTAGATTCAGCAGGTTGAAATGTACCTCTTCATTCGCCTCTAATTGGCTCCAAGGTGTTGGAGACGTGATGTCGGTGGGTATGGCTTGGAATGGCGAGTGGTAGGAGATGCGTGTGGCACGGTCGTCCTCGGATAGGAAGAGATGCGTCAAGCACAGAAGGTATAGGCAAGTTGAGAGCCGTATGAGGGCCCCTTGTCGCTATCGTCGTCCTCGTCGTGTCGTTCGTCCTCGTCCTGATTGCTCTTGGCCTGTCGTCATCCGTGTCTCTCCTTGGTACCCACCTTCACCGTAACAATGCCGACATCCATCGTTCGAATTCGAATTACCGGCCGCAGCCACAAGCCGATCACGTCAATCATTTAAACTTAGTTTCCTCTTTCGCACGACAAAGACGATAAGCACAGGAATAGCGAGCGACATAGGAAGGAACGAAGACACTAATGAGACAACAAAGGAGAGTCGAGTCGGTCAGGCTGGATGAGAACGATGAATTTACATGGGGCTCCTGATTCATCGAGACGGGCAACCGGCAGAAATCCGTAGACACGGTTTGAGCGTCGTCACCGCCGCGGTGCTTCACATTGTTCACTTGGCCTGAGAGACGACGAGGCAGAAAAGTGTATCGATCAGTTCCAAAACCAACTTTCAAATCGCAATTTAACCTCGACAAAGGCCACAGATGGCTCACCTGGGCAAAACCAACGGCATTCTTGCCAAGGTCGTAGACCTGGAATTCAAACGGACAGAGGCTCGAGTCAGACGACCGCAGAGGACTTGGATATCAAATCCACCCGCTAAACTCACCGTGTAATATTTGCGGAGGAAGACGTCACCAATGATCCAGATAGGGCCCAGAGGAGGCGGGATATCGAGACCCTGGAAGGCGGAGATGCACGAGTTCTGCACGTTGAGAATGTAATCCTCACCCTTAATGGTGTAGTCCTTGCCGTTGAAAGTGAAGGTAAGGTCGGGCAACGAGGGGACCTTTTCGCAGTCGACGGTGTACTGGCCGTTCCACGACTTCGTCGCACCGATCTCTTTGTTCAGGATCTCGGCCACGTCGGTGGGGAGAGCGATGAGGGAGGTGCCCGTGTCGATGGCGGCACCCGTGTTCTCAAGCACCATCTCCTCGTCGCCGAACGTCACCTTCTCTAGTTCAACCTCCCAGTAAGCCTTACGGCGTAGAGGCGCGTACTCGATCTTGCCCTTGTAGTGGCTCTCGTCCACGCCGCCGAAGACGACCTCGCCGCCGTCGGCCTCGGAGTCGCCCAGGTAGAAGGCGAAAACGGGCTCGTCAAGCAAGCCCTGGTTCACCATCTGGTAGAAGGGAGGAACGATGCCGTTGACGGAGATGGTGTCGTAGGCGAGACCAAGGATGCCGTCAAATTTGCCAAACGCAAACGTGAGTCCAGGCTCCTTGGTCGCCTCAGCAAAGTCCTGCCCCTTGATCGTCAGGTCGCCAATGCGAACAACGTCGTTGGAGACGAAACCCTCCATGGAGCCCGAGCCGTAATGGATCTGGAATTCCGTGCCATTAGCCTTGTAGGTGGAGGACTGGGACGAGTCGTACTTGGCGTGGAGGAAGCAACTAATTGACGTGCACTGGACGGAAGGCACCCAGAGGTTGGATGAGCCGGTGTCGAGAATGACCTTGAACTCTTGGCCGGGGGTGCCGATCTCGATAGTGGCGAAATACTAAAGAAGTGGAGCAACAAGAGAGAAACCAACAGGGTACAAAGGATTAGTTATACCAGCGGTGATCACCTATCAAAGTCGGGCAAGCACTCACTTGAGCATTAAGGAAGTCTGTGGAGATTCACATGAGCGGCGACAAGCAGAACGTCAGCAGGTCCAACATCTAAGGAGATCAGCGAGAAGCCTTTTCAATTAATTAGTACTTACTGCTCAAGGGAACAGAATGGCCGCCCTCGGCGCCGAACTGAGGCAAGCTCTGGATCTCAAACCGAGGCTGGCCATCCTCATCAACGAGATCCTTGGCGGGCCTGGAAGGAGGAGGATAGGAAAACGGGTTCTGCCTATGAACGCCAGAGGCGAGGTTGGAGTACTTCTGCTGAAGGTACTCGGTCTGGCTAGAGAGGTGGGACATGACGGAGCCCTCGGGGCGAGGGATCTTCTGAAGCTTGGCGCTGGTTGACGAGAGGAAGTGTAGGGGTAATGTGGCGGCACCCATATGACCACGCCAGGATGAGTAAAGGCTTGCTAGAAAATACGTTCTGAACAGCCATCACAACTACAAGCCTTGCAACGTCGTTGAACGACAGGTCATGTCTCGACCGACAAACCATAGTTCGCTGACGAGGAAGGTGCGTCGGGGCCCGTCCCTGTTCAGTCACAAGACTCACCGGTGCTTGCCCGCCTCGACCGAGGCGGCGGCGCCGATCAGCGCCGCCGCGCAAGCAATAGAAAGCTTCATAATGGCAAGCACAAGGGAGACCAGATAAAGGGAAGTGTGTTCGAGTTAAAGAAGGGAAAAGAATGGATGGACCAGCGATAAGGGAGGAGGTGGAGTTGGTCTTGGAGGGGAGGACCGCTGACGACACCCCGAAAGGGGCGACCCGGCTCAGCCGATCGGACGCTCATTCCCCGCTGGGATTCACACGAGGGCACGTGGTAGCATGTGACTTATATTGATGCGAGGAATGAGTGAGCTTACATTCGCATTAGACAGGAGAGAAAGGCACGTTAGAAAAGGAAGAGAAATAAAATGCACCCGTCCCCCAAGCGTCCGGATGCGATCGTAGTCACTTCTCGGTTTGGGAACAACCTTACCACGGCGATTCTCGTTGTCGAGAATGGAACCCCCGTCCCACCGCCGCATACTTGGAAGCGGCTCGTTTATTTGGCTCCTAGTTTCAAAGGTACATGATATACAAACGCCGTAGTGAAGAAAAAGAAAAAGAAAGCTAGAGCTGGGCGCACCGCGCCCACCCGCCATCCGCCTCAGCATCCGGACCAATCTGGACGTGGCAACCTGGGAACGAGAAGGAAGAAGTATACGAGATGGTATACTTATTGAAAAGCGGAAGTTTCACTGGTGAATGGGGCGGCTGGGGCTAGTTGGGGCGGCGTTCGGACGATCTGCTTCTTGGCATGGGGCCGGTATGTCGAGGAGTGAGGTAGCGAAAGCGGAGAAGGCGCTCGGCGTCGTCAGGGAGGAGGAAGGGGACCAGGGTCTAAAGGTCATACAAAAGAAGAGGAAGAGAAGAGACGAGGGGGCCTTGAGTGTAAAGAAACGAGGAAAAAAGGAGAGAGAGAAGGATGGAAGAGATCTGGCGAGAGAGACTCGCGCGAGGAAGAGGCGAGGTGTGGGGCGAGATCCTGGAGACGATGCAAGATGCAAGGGCCTTGAATCAACCTTAGTACACGACATCCCAAATGAAAGCCATAAGTAGCAGTGCCCATTGACAAGTATATTTTTAAGGGTTTACACTACAGGGAAGCATACAGTGCGGAGGATGGAAAGGGGAGATGACTGGTGTCTTGTCTACCGTTAGCGCTCCTTCAGCTGAGCGGAATCCGAAGACGCTCATTCCCAACGTAGGCCTAATGTCGCCGGGTCGAGACTCACGCGGAAGTGAGCCTATGTCGTTTCCAATCAGAACGTTGCACGCAAGGTGCGGCTGGACATGAAAGATCTTAGCGAGCCGCCCGTCCTTAGTCGGGATGAAGAGGTCCAGTACCGCATACGTCCGCTAGCTCGTTATGTTGGCGTTGACACTGCGATAGTGGAGAGGTGTCCATCGGAAAGCTCGCACCGTTCCGCATGAGGAAAGACGCGAGCGAGGAGGCTTTGACCAACCATCGAGGGTCCGGAGCCGGTATCGAAACAGGCGATTGCTTCGGTGATGGAGGTCGGGCTGGGTCGGAAAGTGACCTCGAGGTAATTTGAATCGCGGAAGGCATAGCCGGAGCTGAATGCATGCAGCGCATC
This sequence comes from Peribolospora baueri, assembly GCA_029717555.1. Taxonomy (NCBI): domain Eukaryota; kingdom Fungi; phylum Basidiomycota; class Peribolosporomycetes; order Peribolosporales; family Peribolosporaceae; genus Peribolospora; species Peribolospora baueri. The sequence continues at coordinate 12,881 of JAMDHS010000154.1, forward strand.
TGGCTCGATGACGGGCAGAACGAAACCCCAAGGCGCCCATTCCCTACAGAAAGGCTGAGCTCCAGTGGGACCTCCAGGGCGCAGGGGCACCAGTTGGTACCCGCTGCGACCCGTTGGGGGCAACAAAGGTCGGACCATTGGGAGTGGGGAGAAGGGGGGGAGGTCTACTACTTGGTGGAGGAAATAGGCTTGGAGGGGAGAGGTCTACTCGGGTGGAGAAATGGGAAAGATCTATTTGAGTGGAGGGGTGGGTTTGACAGGAGCGATCCTGCGACCAACCCAAGTAAAGGTCAACGCGGCTTCGACAAGAGCAAGTTCAAACCAACCCCGAGAAGACCTTGACCCACTTCGAGAGATTCGACAACTCTTGCCACATGACCCGCACTTCGTTCACATCTCGCAGCAGCTGGACCATGGTCCATCTGACTACTCTCGCAGAGACGATCTCCTCTTCTACAAGGATCGTCTCTACGTCCCGGGCAACGAACCCCTCCGAACGCGCCTCCTCGAACAAGCACAGGACGGAGGAATGTCGCGAGGTGCGGGAAGAGAGCGGTGTCGTTGCTCAGAGGTTCGCCTCGTTCCTCTGAGCCGGGCAAAAATCCTTGGACTTAGGAGTGGTGCCACAGCGACTCGAGTTGTTCGCTTGGCAAGGGGACATTGTCGTGTCGAACAGCGTGTCCCGACTGGCCGCAGTAGAGGCACAAGTTGTTGTCCATCCTGTGCTTCCTTTGCTCCGCGGTCAAGGGTCCACGCTTTGCTCCTAGTCGTGTCGATGTCCATCGGGACATATTGCGACGGGGAGCTGGTGTTCGGTGCAGTCGCACGAGGAGCGGGATACTGGGGGCGCGATGTCGAGGGGCTTTGGTTAGTTGGCACAGGTCTCATGATCCAACGTAACCTTCGACCGTGGTGGTCATTCCAGGCCAGAAAAATTGTGCCAGGTTGGACCTGGTTTTGTCACGTCCGGGATGACCAGCTAGTGGGCCGTCCTGTGCTTGTTCGAGGAAGCGCGTTCGGAGAGGTTCGTTGCCCGGGACGTAGAGACGATCCTTGTAGGAAGATGATATCGTCTCGGCGAGAGTAGTCAGATGGACCGTGGTCCAACTGCTGCGAGATGTGAACGAAGTGCGGGGCATGTGGCAAGAGTTGTCGAATTTCTCGAAGTAAGTCAAGGTCTTCGAGGGGGTGGTCTGAATTTTCCCTTGTCGAAACCGCGTTGACTTTGACTTAGAGATGCCTAAGACTCGGGTGATGTAGGGAGAGGAGGAGGCTTGTGGAGTGGAGATGAAGGGAAAACAGGCAAGAACCCGATCCCTTCTTAACCTTTCTACCTGGGGCTGGGCTGCTCTTCGTTCATGACAAGGACCTTTGTTGGTGTCCCACCTTGGGGTGAAGATTGCAAATACAAGACAACGTCCCAACGGTAGTGAGCGGTGAGCCAGATCTGAGAGTTCTCGATCCAAGGTGAAAATTGCAAAGAAAAGGTCTCTCGACGGAAGGGCGAGGGAAGGAGCGCATTAAGCTTCGATCACGCGCTCGATCAGTCACGTGCCGAATAAGGAACGCAGATTGGAAACGGCGAGCGAGAGCCGGTCCGCGGACCTGGAGGCTCGTTTTACCTCCTTCGCTACACTGGAGCGCTTTGCGTCACATTGGTCTTAATGAGGATATTGCTACGGCTTGCAACTGGAGAGCTAGAGTACAAGAGCGACTAGAAATACAAGGACAGGTGGTGGTAGTGCTGGTGGACCTAAACTCGAAGTTCCCCGGGGCGTGTCTCATGATGGGGACATTGAAGACCTGGAGAGACTGAAGCCAGACCTTCAAAACACTGTGGGAACGGAAGATCAAAAGAGAAGTGACTCATCAGAACTTGGTACCTCGCAAGACACAGTACAGCAAGCTGAAGGAGCACTAGGTTCAAGTGTAGCACGTTGAGAACGATATTCACCCTGCTCATAGGTCGTTCCCTCGCCGTGAACGACGCCTCCCCGGTTCTGGCCCGGCAGAGAGAATGCGTCGGCGCTCAGCTCGCCAGTGTACTCCTCGAAGTCCCGCATGACGTCCTCGCCTAACCCCGTCTGGGTGCTTCCTTCAGGTGCGGGTGATCCTGCCAGGTTCTCCATCGTCGTCGATTGCTGCGAAAGTACGTCCCCGTCCCGGCGCAGCTCCTGGGTTTGAACCAAGTCGTCGGGCAGGCCTATAGATCCTTCGAAAGTCTTCGCCTGTTGGGCGATCGCGTCGGTCGTCATCCTCGAAGCGGCTTGCGCGTCGCCATCATCGGACCCCGCTGAAGCTGGCGTTCCGGTGTGAGCGGTGGGAGGGGACGCGTGCTTGCTATGCGATGGCTGACTCTGAACGAAGAACGAGGCAATCAGAGCGGATACAGCCAAGTCCTTTCACTGACGCCTGTCATTGGCACTCACTGCTCGATATCGTGCGAGATAGATCTTGAGCACGCGCTCGTAATCGTCAAACCCTAGAGTCCGCATGGCAAACAGAATATCCTCGCCATTGATGGTTTTGCGCTTCTCGCTCTGGCACTTGTCGCTCGCCTCGGAGGTGACGAAGGAGATGAACTCGGACACGCACTCCTGCACGCACTCCTTCGCCTCTTTCGCCACCTTTGCGTTCTCCGGCAGCGCTCCCTTCATAAGGCGGGCGACGTTGGCGATGGGCAAGTCGGAGCCCACGAGGGCCCAGTCAAACGCCTCCGGCGCGGCGGCCATATCGGGACAAGCAGCGACAGGGGTATCAGAGGCGAATAGCGGTTCTGCTTTCCTTCCCAATGGGCACCAGCGCCAGTAAATGAGCGCGGTTGCACCGGCGCGTGGGAATCTCGAATTGGGTTAGGGTTGGCCGGGCTGACCACCTTTCCCGACCGGCCATGGGCGGAGAAGATCGAAGGTCGGGCAGCTTGTGGCCATAATCATCATCACACCTCTCTCCTCCTTCCCTCCCTGACCTATTCATTCGACTTCGTCCGGCCACTTTCGCCCGGCAGACAGCCATGACGCCGTCTCACCTCTTCCGCCGAGCGGTGCCGGCCTCCCGCTCAATCCTTGGCTCCGTCCTTCGAGCGCCTGCGACGAGCCCGAGCGCGCCCGTCAGGCCGTGCGCCCTGCGAGGTTTGGCAACTGCCACGACTTCTCCGAGCGATCGACCTGCTACTCATGCAACTACGGTGGAGGATCTGCACGAGAAGACGGCGGAGGAGATCCTCAGGGAGGCCGGCAATCGGAAGGAGGCGAGCATGAGGCACTTCACTGGTGCGTATCCGATCGGCCCTTGGTTACTTCGGCCCGATGCGGGAAGGGCAGAAAGCGGCGATCGATGGCCTTGTTCGACCGACTATTGACCCATGGCGTTACCTTTTTGCTCGCTCTAGTCAACTTTGGCCCTCAACATCCCGCCGCTCACGGCGTGTTGCGACTCATTCTCGAGCTCAACGGCGAAGAGATCCTCCGCGCGGACCCTCACATCGGTCTCCTCCACCGCGGTACGGAGAAGCTGATCGAGTACAAGACTTACACCCAGGCCCTGCCGTACTTCGACCGCCTCGATTACGTGTCCATGATGACCAACGAGCTCTCTTACACCCTCGCTGTCGAGAAGCTGCTTAACATTGAGGTGCCGGAGCGGGCCAAGTGGATCAGGACGCTATTCGGCGAGATTACCAGGATTCTCAACCATTGCATGGCCGTCTTGTCTCACGTGAGCAATCATAATTCGGCTCGATGCAGCAGACCGTTCGTGGTATCCTCATCGATGCGATTTCCATTTTCCCTCAGGTTATGGACGTCGGTGGTCTCACCCCCTTCCTCTGGGCTTTCGAGGAGCGCGAAAAGTTGATGGAGTTCTACGAGCGCGTCTCTGGCGCTCGTCTCCACGCTGCCTACGTCCGACCGGGTGGCGTCGCGTTCGATCTTCCGGCTGGCCTGCTCGACGACATTCACAAGTGGGCTACTCAGTTCAGTACCCGCGTGGACGAGATTGAGGAGGTGGTCACGAACAATCGTATCTGGAAAGGACGCACCATCGGCGTCGGTAAGGTTACCGCTCAGGAGGCGCTCAGCTACGGATTTTCTGGTGTCATGCTTCGCGGTTCCGGCATTCCGTGGGACATCCGCAAGGTCGCGCCATATGATGCGTACGACAAGGTCGAGTTTGATGTGCCCGTGGGCATCAACGGCGACTGCTACGACCGCTACCTTTGCCGTGTCGAGGAGTTCAGGCAGAGCTTGCGCATCATTGATCAGGTGAGCGAGCGGACACCGAAAATCCCCCTGATTAGTCTTTGTTCCGCCGTAGATGGCTCCTGACGCTTGTGATACATCCTCGGATTTGGCATCGTCCTCAGTGCCTGAACAAGATGCCCGCTGGTCAGATCAAGGTGGACGACCACAAGCTTGTCCCGCCACCGCGTGCGTCTATGAAGGAGAGCATGGAATCGCTCATCCACCATTTCAAGGTGAGTCGCCGTTCGATTAGGGTCTCTTGGCTCTCAAAAGCTTGAAGCTGATTGACTGGCTTATAACCTGTTCGCTATTTCCTCCGGTAGCTCTTCTCTGAGGGTTACTCCGTCCCGCCTGGAGAGACCTACACTGCCATTGAGGCGCCCAAGGGAGAGATGGGGGTATACCTCGTCAGCGACGGCACCAACCGGCCATACCGCTGCAAAATCCGCGCTCCTGGTTTTGCTGTGAGTCATTCTGACTTCCCTCGCTACTTTATGTTCGGACTGATGCTCAAAGAGCGTTTCCATCACCGCGTGCTTTTCCTAGCACCTTGCTGGCGCCGACTTCATGTCCAGGCACCACTTCTTGCCGGTAAGCTCTGACGTCCGAGTCGATTGGATTTGTATGACATTCATGCTGACTTAACGCTTCCTCGTACCCCCTTTCTATCCAGGACATGGTTGCCATCATCGGGTATGTATGCGCTTTCCTGTCTTTTCCGGACATCGCTTACTTCTCACTGCTCACCGTTCACCATCCATGCTCTTGTCCTCGCAGAACCATGGACCTCGTGTTCGGCGAGGTGGACCGTTGAAAGCCAAGTGCTTGGCGAGCGGAGACGACAGGAGGTGAGTAAAGTCGAGCACACTGCTGCCACTTGGAGGCATTCACTCACGTTACGAGCTCTGCTGATCATTGCTTTTACATGGCACGTTCTCTCAGCACCTTTATCTCCTTTCTGCATTTTTTCCATATCCATGTATTCAACTGATCGAGGTGGAACGCTGTTCGTTAGAAGCAGTGCAGACGCAGTACACGACTCCGCTATGTCTCTTCCGCCGTCCAGACATACATTTGCCCTCTACGTTAAGGAGAGGGTTAGGAGTGGAGATATCTTGAGATCCCAAGAGCGTTTGAGGTCGCCACTCCTCTGCGTGTGTGGCGCTTACGTAACACAGCGTTGACAAATGCGGTCAGAGTCACAAAGCTTGTCACCACGTCGTAAGAACTGCTTGCTGCTTAGTGAGTCCATGGTACTCCGCTTGCTACTTCGCGCTTGCCGCCTTTACCGGGCCGCTTCCGGCGACAACTGCTCGGCTGGTGTAGGCAAGAGGAAGAGCGACTCGGGGACTATATGTGGTCAGAGAAGGTGCAGAGGGGCGGAAAACGTAAGGCCGATGAGAAGCGAAGGTGGAGACGAACTTGGAAGCGCCAAGAATCCTCCACGGTCGTCGGCCGGGGTAACTAGAGTAGCTATCAGATGACAACAAGAACATCCAATATCGGATCTGCGTCGCTCGGATGTGGACGACGATGACGACGACAATGACGACGACGACGGTTGTTGGCTGAATCGGACGCCGCTGTCAGGCCCGCACCGGGAGCAGGGTCGGCGACGAGGAGCGACGACCTCATGATGGAAACCGGGCACCATGTTCCTAACGGTAAGCACGTATGAAGCCGCATTGAAAACTCCAAGGTCGCTCATTATCTTTGCGAATGAGCGCTGGCAAGGAAAACCGTGAGTTCTTGACACAAACCGGGTCGGGTCGTCTGAGCTCGTGTATCGATCGTCTCATTCGACTCTGGACGGCCATATGTAGAGACGCAGGTAGCATCCCCTTGGCGACCCTTCCCGTCGCACGGGCCCTTTTTTGAGTCGGAGGAACGGCAAGTGGTGGTGGTGGTCGTCGTCATTCTTCGTCTCCGAGACCTCTTCTCTTCCCACCACCGTCAGGCGTTGTCCACTCTTTTTCCTTCCGCCTCCGCTTCTACTCCGCTCCCACTAGAAGCGAGTGGTTGTGGTCTGCATGCGCACCTCAGACTTGACCGTGCCCGCTAACCAGCTGACCAGCTTCCCGATGCTTCCTATGCGAGATAGCTCGGTCGTCACATCGCCCGAGGATACCGACGTATCGGGTTGATGGCGTAGACTCAGGTCCAGTTCGTCGTAACTGAGATGATTGTCGCCGTTCTAGTCGATGCTTCCCCTTGGCATTTCCGCCTTCCCTTGCGCAGCGCTTTAAAAGCAGGTCATCCCAGGTTTGCGAGTCTGAAGACTGCACCTTTTTCGTCTCCGGATCGTTCACTGTCATCTCTCCCCCTTCCTTTTCATTGTCTCCCTCCTTCGCTTTCGGACGACAGACGCCCGCCGTCACTTCAGTTTCCTCCAGGCTGGTCCCTTGTTTGCCGTGCTCTTGTGCATACGTGAGCCAGCCGTTCCCCCCTCGCTGTCAGCTTCTTCTTCCGACCTTGGCTAATGACCGAGCTCTTCGTTTGGTTGTCTATGCACGTCTTTCCAGCCTTCCTCCAAGACCAGGTTGTCTGCTTTGTTCTGACCTCTCGCCTCTTCCAACGCCTAATCTCTTCCTTAAAGGGTAACAGTTGCTCTGTACCAATAACATCCAGTCGGACGTCATGCGCTTCTCCATCTCCCTTGCCCTCGGCTCGCTCCTCTTTGGCCGACTCGGCATTGACGCCTTCCCCGTGCGTAGGCAGGGCATCTCGGCTTCGATGCAGGCGCCGAGTTCGTCCGTCAACATTGCCAACCCAATCTCGAGCGGTGCCGGCGCCAATTTCATCACGACGAGCTCCGCCGCCCGAGCGTTGGCGACAGGCGTTTCGAGTTCGAGCATTTCCTCTGGCAATGTAGCTGGCGGTTCCTTCACCACCAGCGCTGCCGGTAGTATCCAGACGGGCTCGTCCTCGACTTCGTCCCAGGGCGGCGGTTCGGGTTCGGGTTCGGGTTCAAAGACTTCCCTGGGCTCTCAGGACATCGTCGTACTCCAGTTCGCCAGCGGTGGGTAGCGGGACCCGGGTTTATTTATGCGAAGACAACTTTGCGGACTCTTATCGTCTGACGGTATCCTTGCGCATCTCGACAGTGATGGAGCAGCTAGAATCGAACTTCTACAAGCAGGCCATCCAAGCCTTCTCCGCCGAGGAATTTGTCCAATCCGGCTTCGTCCAAAGCGACGTGGTGACAGAGCTTGTGATGGGCATCCAGCATGATGAATCGATTCATCTGTCGACGCTCCAGACAGTCCTCCATAGCGTCGGACAGACGCCCATATCCGCCTGCCAGTTCGACTTTAGTTCGGCCTTGCGGTCGCCTTCCAGCTTCATTGAGACGGCTCGACAGCTCGAGTTTATCGGCACGAGTGCTTATCTCGGCGGCGCTTCGTTGGTCCAGGACACGAGGTGAGGATACGATATCTGCACTTCCAGGTGATGAGTTCGTTTGCTTTGATGACGGTTCTTTTGCTTTCCGTACAGTCTCCTGGTCTCCGCCGCCAGCATCCTCTCCGTCGAGGGAAGGCACTCGTCCATGCTCAACGTCCTCAATGGCGGTACCGCCGTCCCTCAGTCCTTTGACGTCCCCTTGACGTTAGTGCCTAGCTTCACTCGAGATGGCTGTCGTTCCTACCGACTCGTCCTGACCGCCGTCTTCTTCGTCGTATACCTGCAGTCCTTCTCAAGTGCTCGCTCTCGCTTCGCCGTTCATCACGGGCGGGTGCGACGTAACCAGTCTCGGCCTCAAAGCCAACACGCCTCTGCAGCTCTCGGAGGAGCTCGTCCAAACCACGCTCGTCGTGGGCTCCAAGATATCATTTTCTTCTACGAGCGCGCTCAACATTCAGTCGATGGACACGTCCAGCATGTTCGTTCAAATGCTCGTCGCGGGCCAGTCGCACGCGATGGTCGTGCCCCTGTCGAATGCAATCATCCCGAAAAGCGTCGACGGTCCCGTTTACATGTTCTTGACGGTATGTGTTTGTCGTCTTTCTTCAGTTACCTTTGAACAGTCCCTGACCCAACATGTCTCTTTAAGAACTCGGGAACGCCTCTGGCCGCCGACATCACCCAGCAGGACTCGACCATCATCGTCGCCGGTAGGTAGCCGTTGTTTATGGCGGCACTCGACGTTAGGCTTCCACTCATCCGTATTTCCATCGCTTTTTCACTACGTTCCCCTCCAGGTCCTGCTCTCGCCTTTGTTGACACCCAGCCGGACGTGATCTCGGAGCTGCTCATCAAGAGCAACTCCAAGATCCAGAACATCCAGTCGGAGGAAATCATCCAGCAGGAGACGGTCGTCCAGAAGGTGATCGATATTAGCGCGTCGAGTGTCCAAGCCGGCAAGGGCATCGGCAGCAAGGGCCAGCAGTACAACGGTCTGATCGTCGGCAGCGGCGTCAGCATCAAGGGCTGGAACCTGCCAGGGATGGGTCAGGGCAGCGGGAGCCAGAAGAAAGGCAACTGAGCGCTCGGTCGCTCTCGCCGTTCCAGGTATTTTAAGTGTCCGTCCGTCCCTTTTCATTCCGACCTCCTTCCCTCCCTCGCCTCAGCAGTCCGATGTCGCTTATGGTCGTGCGGGTTCGCTACCGGGGACCGTCTTGGAGCTGCAACGGCGAGAGGAGGAGCTCGTTGTGTCCGTTTCCCGATCGTACCGACGGGCGGGAAAAAATTGTGTGCGACATGCTCCGGGAAAGCGTTTGGTGAACGTTCGTAGGATCCTTAATAAGAAATCCAGAGTCACAGTTAGAGAATGTAGATGTCATGTGATCTGTCAAGTGACAGGAATATTGTTGTAAC
>JAMDHS010000155.1:0-21846 GCA_029717555.1 Peribolospora baueri
GGCGCTTGCCTGCGTATTGCAATTGAAATATGGGCGGGGGTGAATCTCTTGCAGACGACTTGAATGGGAACGGGGTGCTGTAAGCAGTAGAGTAGCCTTGTTGCTACGATCTGCTGAGGCTAAGCCTCTGTTCTAAAGATTTGTTCAACTCGGTTGAACTCTTCTCTCTCTTTCCTTCTCCGCCCCTCGTGAGAAGGGTCTGTCTCTCAGGGGACCCGGTGCTAAAGGGGGGGGGTTGGTTGGGGTGCACACACTTATTATGACTCGATCTTTTCTTTTCTTTTCTTTTCTTTTCTCTTCTTCTCTTCTTTTTCGTCTTCGCTGATCCATCCCTCCCCCAGAGAAGGGTCTGTCTGTGCCTGTGCCTGTGCCTCGGCATGTGTGTTCCTGCACCTGCGACTTCTGGCGGCCTCCCCTGTCCGAAGGCGGCTGTATTTCGAGGGGGGCACATTCGTCACTTGGCGTGATTCTACTCTGTATGTCCCCGGGCAAGTCATGGTGTTCTCTCGCCCCCTTCCGAACAGATGCTGGCACCTCGGCGATTCCGGACCTCTGCCTCACGGCCGCTCATTTCTTTATCTGCGGCCATAGGACCTTGAAAGCACTGCATCCCGTCCGATCTGCAAAGTTAAGCAAGGTACCGTTGAGTCAGTACTGCCGGTGGGGGACCACGCGGGAATCCTCAATGCTGCAGTTCTTCTTCTTTCTTTTTTCCCCCATTCGGCCTGGCGGTCTCGGCCTTTGGCCCATGTTCTATTGGATCTCGTCTATCATCTTTGTTTTTATCCTCTCTTTCCTCGGTTTCCATTTTCTTTTCTTCTTTTCAGCTCGATCTACTGTCCCAACTCTTTGTCTCCGTCCGGCCCGTCTGAGCTCTGACGCTTCTGACCCACGCCTGCATGACGGCCACCACTCCTCCCTGGAAGAGCAATAAGAAGCTCGCGTTCCAGGTGAGCCCTGTGCCCGCGCGCTGCTTCCCTTCCTCCGGCTGCCGCGCGCCCTTTTTCCTCATCCGTCGCTCCTCTTCTCTCGCAGCGTCATCACAGAGATCAAGGCGGTCGGCGAAGCTGCAATACGCAGACGCGGTGAGGAATCCCTGGCCATCAGCCGAGCCAGCGGCACCCTTTGACGCCATCTTCTCCGCTCCAGTACTTTCTGATCGTCGTCCGATCGCATTAATTCTCCACCACGTCGCTGGTCGCCGTCGGCGCGTGGAACTCGCCGCTCTTGAAGGAATTCGGCTTGGAAGGGAAGCTTCATCCCTACAATCTTCTGCGCGTACGAGCCGTCGAATGCGCTCCTGCTTTGGGTACAGGGTAAGGTCATCCTATGCCGCAAGTAGAAGGAGGCGCGCGCCAAGGGGGCCACGCCGTAGCCTCGCTTCGATACGTAGCCGTGCTCTTCTCGACGTGTTCGCGTCGTCGTCTCTGGGCATGATCTCCTTCTCGATCGCAGGCGGTCGGTCTCGTTCATGCCCGCTCTCTCGTGACCTCCGGTTTTCCTCTCCGTCTCGTCGATCTCACTCGGGCACCGGTCTATCTCGCCTCATCCGTCTTTTTCTTTTCTTCGTCTCCGCCACGCCCGGTCCCGTGCCTCCTCGCTCATAGGCACGTCATCCTCATCTTCATCGCGATGATCGCTCCCTCCCCCAGTCACTCAGGCGTTCTTTCGCTCGCATGGCTCAGTTGTCTTTTCGGTTCTCGTCCCTCTTCCCTTCGTTGGGTGCGTTCAGAGACCGTTTGGTCATCCCTAAATGCGAGCCGATTTCCGGAAAGGAGGAGGCTGTCAAAGCGTCGCAGAATGTCGCAAAGATCGTTGCAGATGGTGGATCGTCGAAGACCGCTGGGCGTCCGACGTATTTGATCAAGAATAGGGCACTGGGAGCCTTCGTCATAAGATGACACGGCAGACGGCAGTTGAGCCACCTCAAAGCCATGTGGGGCCTTTCGCGCCGCGATCATAACGCCATCGTTCCCTTGTCGATCAGGAGTTCAATCCACCTGGACCCCTTTAGACGATAGCGACGACGGGTACATCCTGGGAGAGTTTCGTTCCGGTCTACAGGCCAGAAGCTCACAATCCGCGTGTCTGCTCAGCGAGAGCTGAACGACCATCCCACTTCCCCAGTCCCAGTCTTTCTTGCTGGACCCACCCGGCTCCTGCCCGGCGTGGCGATGGGGAGCCTCCAGGAGGGAGGATGTCGCCGGACAGAGGCGACCGGCGCTAACCGCTCCTTGGCGTGCTCCCTTTCCTTGCCCGAGAGCGCCGACCGCGGATGTGGCCCGTGTGCGCCGGTTCCTTGCCTGTGCACGTTCCCAGAATTTGGGTTTCCTTCCTCTATGTTTCCGTTCACCTCCGGCGCCGCAACTATCGCATGCGACTCGGGCTCGGCGCCCCTTTGCATGGACCGCCCGGCCCTTGCTCGAGCGGCCGCCTTGCCAATCGATTTTCGCACTCAGAGCAGTCAAGGTCGGAGTCTGGAAAGCGACGTGGTGTGGTTCGTTGTACGGAGGCCGTCCACCGTCCATTGCTCGACCAAAGTTTGTATCCTCTTCAGTGTGGTAGATAGGGTAATCATCCGCTCTGGGCTGCTGTCCTACATCGAGCTTCATAACTGGGTCCGAACCTTGGCCTCGCCTCCTCGTGCGAGATCCCATCTCCCACAACGCCTTCGACCACCGATGGTCCACTCGCGACGTAGAGATTCGCCTATCGAAGCTCGAGACTGGGAAAGGGGCGCGCTGACTGGCGGGATTCCGAGCTCAGGACGCAAAGACGACGCTTCTTTCCACCACGTCTTGAAAGATCAGCCGGCGACCTATCTCCATCTCCATCCTTGATGGCGGCCTCAGCGGCCCGTGTGCTCTTATCAAATTGGACAGTAATGATAATCTGTCACAGCCAAAGTCTCGGGTAGCGAGTGAGCAACTCACATTCAGCCGCTCCTCCCATACCTCCGAGTAGACGTCGAACGGCGACGTATGTCCTCCCTGGATACGAGTGGCGAATATTTGAATGGGAAGACAACGTGGGAAAAGACAAAAGGCCAAGAAGCAATAGGACGGGTCGAGAACTTCTAATGCAGTGCCAGGACCCCCCCGGCTGATTCGAGCTACATCTGAGCTCGGATACCTACTTTGCTTTGTCTACTGCGTTGTGTGTATATATATACCCAAGATCTCCCTCTCCGGAACGTCATCGTCAAGCACATACAGCGAGCCGCCCGTTGCGGATATGGAGTCTATGCGAGCGCGCCAACGGAGCGTCATATCCGAGCCGTTATGGACGCTCATCAGCAGGCCCTCTAAGGGCTGCTCTCATACACATCCGACCAGGGTTGATCAGAGGTTTCGAGGTTGGTTCCTTTCGGCGGCTTTGTTCGGCTTCGAGGAGCCCCATCGAGTTCGCAGATGAGCCAGAAACCGAGAGCTTCAGCGGGCTGGCAACTAGGTCGGTCAGTGTCTGGGCCTCAGTCTTCTCAAGTGTCGATTCAGGCAAAAACGATGGGATCCCATTTCTGCCGTGGCCGAGATACATCATTTTGGCGTCCTGGGCCTTCGGTTAGCCCAACTCAGAGAAACAAGGTGAGAAGTGAATGAATTACCGGGCAGCCAAGGAGAAGAGTAGATTCGGCAAACGCGTCGTTCGCTACTTCACTTTTACGCCATGGCCGTTCTGCTTCCTTCGGACTGCCAAAAGCCGGACGCCAAAGGGTATTCGGTTCGGAACGATTTGTCGGACGGCTGCAGCTGGAGGGATGGACTGCAACGCTGTTACATCTGCGGCCAATCCGCCAACGAGGGAACGTGGTACTCCTTCAAAGGCTTGCGAGATTGCACCTCGACCGGCAGCGCACGCGGGGCGGACATCGAGGAGCGAGCCGTGGTCGGAAAGCGCCATACAGCGAAAGAGCACGCCGACCGAGTAGACCTCGGCGAGGAATGGGTCGAGATCCGTGACGTTTGGCCCGATCTCTGGGGCGGTGAAACCGAAGCATGCCGGGAAGAGCCTTTCGCCGGGTCTGGCGCTCCGTCCAAAATCGCAGAGCTTGAGGCTGGGCTGTCCTTCCTCCGCGGGCGTGATCAAGAGGTTACTGGGGGCGAGGTCATTGTGTCCAAAACCATGCGAGTGGACGTGCAAGACGGCAGAGACGAGCTGAGCGTACCAGTGAGACATGAGCGAGAAGGGGGTGTGTTGGTTTAAATGGTCGTAGAGCGTCGTAGAGTTCACAACCTCCTCCAAGACGATGCCTAGGTTCTCTGGGGCTTGGCAAACGAAGATGACGATATTCGGGTGCCTCTCGAGGGACGAGAGTGCGCGAGCTTCGCGACGGAAGCACTCGTCGACGTCACGATCATTGCTGAACTCCTCGGGGTCTTCTTCGGTGGGGGAATGAACACTGACGATCGGAGTCTTGAGGAGACATCGTTGGAGGATCGCAGTGGTGCCTTTGGTGGCAGGCCTGAGCTCTGGAATGGCCGGACCTCTGGCGTGAAACCCTGGATCTTCCCACAATGTCATGTCTTCGAGCGGCTGTGCTAGAGGCAAAGGAAGGTCGTAATAGCGGAGGAGAATGTGGAGATGGAGGGTACTCTCGGGTGAGTTGGTAGCGAAGAGAAACGAGTAGAAAGGGCGCTTAGAGATGGCTTGAAGCTGGAACTAAGAGGCGAGTGAGAAAGAATTCGTCGTCTCCGCTCGAGCACCCTCATCATTGTGCCTTTTCAAACCAAACCAAGTAGGCGCCAAGCGTGTTAACAATTGTCAATGGAAGCCCTTGATGTGTCGTCGTGATTCTGCCTGCACCACTTCTGTGGGGCCTTGCCCAAAGGGGAAGACAGCGTCGCCCTCAGTCTTCCGTCTTCTGTTCCTTTCTCTTCCCATATCGAAGAACAATGGAACGGTTTAGCGTTTACGATAGTTCACCCCCTTCATGTCTACATAAACGAAGGGTGAACCTTGAAAGTAACAGCTCGTGGGCATCTCGAACTCCATATCGGAACCAACTTCCATGTCGAAGAACAATAGGAGAATTCGTTGAGAGAACCACTTCAGCATCTAGAGCCTTCACTGAAACTATTTAGGGCCATCCATTTTGACCACAGAGCCAACACTGTGCTCGTTGTTCCCGTTCACCTCAAAAGCCTTCTCCGTTTCACCACACGAAGTACCTGCTTCATGTCGCACTCTTCGTCTTCTTCGTGTGTTTCTCCTCCTTCTGTCGAAAGGTTCAACAGCATTCCCAATGTTACGGAGACTCACCACGTCTACCACGAAACGGAAGCCTTGCAGCGGTCGCTTATCGAGATGACGCACTCGTTCGGCGTTGCCAACACCCTGAAGCCCTGCACTCTTCACACACACTTCCCTATCGACGAAGGCCAGCTTCTTCTCATCACGACGGTACCGCTCCGGGACGGAGACGAAATGGAGGTCGCTCGTGGAGTCGATGTGCAAAAGGCTGGACCAGTCCACCCTGTCTCGTTCCTCGTGGAGGCCGACGGGACTGTCAGGGCATACAAATTCGCGCCCGGGTCACGAGCTCTTACGGAGGCCGAGAAGGAGTTCTTGGCGGCGGCCTCGTCTCTCCTGGTTTCCACTGGCGAGTACTAGCGTATTTCTTTCAAGAGGCCCACCTCGAAGAACGACGTTTCTACGACGGAGGTCGAGATCCCCGAGTACAAAGCCACGGTTCTCTTCCCGCTGTCGTACGCGGAGCCATTGCAGCATGACGACCACATCGTCCACGCCGAGACCGCCAAAAACGAGTCGCACGAGTTAAGAACAAATGGGAATCACACGGTGTTCTTTAAGAAAGCTGCTACCGGCCCCGTCGCCGAGTCGGCTTTCCGCTTCCTTGTTGCCGAATGTGGCGTCTGAGTAGCAGACCATCTCGGGCAGCTTTGTTAGTCGCCAGTTCGGCCTGATGCCCTTTCCTGTACTGTTTGTACAAATTTTGCGCCTCTAACGTCTCGCCCTCTGCCGATAGAGGTCAGTCAGAGAGAACGCGCTCGCTGGAGCGTAGTAGTTGAGATTGAGGAAGATCTTACGGAGATAAAGGGGGGATAGCCTCGCATCCGTAGGCTTTGGAAGAAAAGATTGCGTACCGGAGGTAATCCGCCGGGTCTGATGAATTATGTATATAACGCATCAGCTCAGCCTTGACGAAGGCTGATTTCACGGATATCGGGTGGTACGACGACCAGGGAATGTACTGATAAGCGTTGAGGGCCTTTTGAAAGGCCCGGGTTCCCGGTCGGGAGTTTCCATGGCGGTTGTAGGGGTTCGTTTTGACGAAAACTTCGGCATCCAGGAATTCTAGCTTTAGACGGGAGGCTTTAACGCTTATCCTAATCTGCGGGCGGATACTTGTCAATAGCGAGCGGAGGGAAGCTCGAATTTCTCTCTCGGTGTGCTGATCGCCCTGAGGGCGACTACTGCGAAGATATCGTTGATATACTTGGCGTCGTAGGTCGAGTTAGCACGGGGAAGCAGTTCGGTAACGAGGGCTTGCTCATGGGAGGCAATGAGATTAGCATACGCGAGGACGCAGCTAATCCCCATGGCCGTGCCCTGAACTTGCTCGTATGTCACCCCGGCAAAGCTGAAGAAGTTGTTCCAGAGGACCTGCCCGAGAAGGCTGAGGATGAGTTCCTTCTGTTTTGTCGTAGTCGGCCTTGGCGACGACGGATCGAAGTGTACGTAGCCCTTCTCCTGTAGGGATGGAGGGACACATCGCTTGTATGTCGCCGGAAACCAGGCATATCCGCCGTCTCGGTGAAATTCGCTGGGACAGTCGAATTGTGTCCCTAACGAATTCAACGAATTCTTTGGAGTCGCGAAAGACCCAAGGAAATCCGGAGACGAGCGGTTGCAGCTTGTAGTCGATCCACGCTAAAGCCTTTAACCAGAAGGCATCAAAACCGGGGACCGATGGGGCGTCCGGCTGTAGGAGTTTTGTGGATCTTAGGAATTAGTTTAAACTGCGCGGTGCGTCTTCGGCTAGTTGGCTTTCGGGGGATAGAAGCCACTTCCTTTCCTGGGGAGGTAGGGAAGAGCCGAAGCGATGAAGGACACGTTTAAGCGTAACTACCCGGCGTTCCGGCTTGGGAACGGCCAGTAGGTAGACGCTTAGATCGTTTAATTGTCGCAGCGCTTTGTCGGTGTACCATTTCTTTGAGATAATGGCCGCCCGAGATTCTTGTCAGTAGGGAGGACAAGGGTCTCTCCGTCTGACAAGGATGCGCGAAGCGAAGTCCAGGCGTGTCGGCCGAGGTTGGGGGGGCATCGGTCGACGATACCTGGCGGCAGCAGTGACTGCTGCCGTAAGTGCAGAACAGGCAGCCTTTAGCCTGAGCTCGAAGGCTTCGCCCTGCTCCGGGGCTGGGGCCTGGCTGGGAATGTGGAAGCGTGGGGTGAACGTTCCGACATCTGCTTTCTCACAGAAAAACCATCTACAGCGTGCGCGACGGTCGAAGTCAGCGAGGAAGCTCATATTGAAGGTCAGGGTCTATCTAACCTCGAGCGGTACGGAATCTCTGGACAGGTTGTGCACCCTGCTATTCGTGATAAAGGTATCAATAGTGGGGTGGAATGTCGGAAGACGAACATGGCGCGTTCTGGAAAGAAGATTTCCGGCTACATAGCCATTTTTCTCACATCAAATGAGCGGCCTACGTACCAGGTCACGGACTGCTTGGGATTGTTATAGGGGAAACGTGCAAAACCGTACTTGGCACTATAGGAGAACGGGGAAACCTCCTCTCCTTTCCATTTCCCTTGAGTCCCATGGCAGGACTCCTTATATACATGAGCACTACCATCAGGGACTGGCGACCGCTATTCCATAGCACCAAGGAAGGGCACAAAGGAAGTTGGCACCGACATTGTTTTAAGGCTCCTCGGTTGTGCGGCTGGCCTTCCCAGTCAATACAAAACCACTGTTATAAGGTAAGACACTAATACATATCGGCTCCCTGGTCAACGAGATCATGACAAAGGAGGACCTCTGGGAGAAGGAGCGAAGAGAGTGGGCCGGCCAAGCCACTGTAGGTGATGTAGGGCAAACTATGCAGATCTCTCCAGGTTGCCTTGCAGCCGCAAAAGGCCGTGCAAGTGTATGTGCTTCGCTCGGCACTGCCAGACCAAAGATGTGGAGCGGTGAGTTGAAAAGAAGGAAGATGGATTTGACGGCTGCAGACCTATCCATACGAGTGATCCGGGTGCTTCGGGAATTTCTGAATGAATGCATTGGTCTTTGTTCGCAGCAGGCTATGACGACTATCCAAGCCCAGCTTTCAAATGTAGCTCGGCACACCTAGCACGGACTGAGCGGATCACCTTCAAAGCGCCATACGCGGGCCAATCCAAATAACGGTCATGAGGTCGCCTTCGCACAGCTGTTTTCATGGGGCTCCCGCCCATGTACATCCGGAGCGAGCAAAAAATGAACAACTCCTGACTTCCAAATACTGACAAGAGAAACGTCCCATGCGGTATACAACACAACCGCTCTTATTTTCCCGAAGAGGCGATTGAGCCCTTTGAAACTCGTCCCAACTCGCGCCTTGTCAGCAGAACTGCCGTTACTGCACTTGCCTTTTGTTCCAAATTCGAAAAACATGCACGTTTGGGGAGCGATATGCGCGTCTCAATGCTGAACTTGTGGAATACACGGCTAGTATCATTAAGACTGGCTTTGAGGGTATTTCCGGGTCATTCGGGGACGCGAACTGCGAGCGGGCTCTTCGCCTGACTGCGCCAATCTGTGGCCATATAATCCTAACATCTCGGTGCATGAGAAGGAGTTAGACCGATATCGAATGAGGATTCCATCGAAGCCCACCGTGCCAGGCTCACCTTAATCTTTCATGACTCCAACCCAACCGCGGCGTTGTCGAACTCGGGCACATCGTCGCTCCGTAAAGGGAAAGGGACCCAATCGAGGACGGCATTCATCCGACGAAGGGAGTCGGCATCGCCTCTCATGACTTCGTACGCAAACGTGTTCACGCCCTTGAACTGCATGCACAGGGCAAGAGAGCGGACCTGGCCTTGCATGCCGGGCGCTTCGGAGAGGAAGCCGGACCAAAATGCTTTCTCGACGGCCTCATCCTCGGCAGACATGTCGCTGAAATTGCAGTTTTTGTCCAAAAGATGAAAGAGGACGGTCATGTCCAGTCCACAGGGGGCCAAGTCAGCGTCTCCCCAGTCCACGATGCCGGTCAGCTTGCCAGACGTCTCATCGACCAAAAAGTTGCTTGTCGTGAAGTCGTGGTGGGTTATGCATTTGGGTACCTGCTTGAGCAAGAGAATGCGTTCGAGGATCTTGTCCAGCTTGGGAGCTAGGTCGGGTTGAGCACTGGCGATGTCCCTGAAATTCTTTTCGGTCCATGAGATGTAGCTGGCGAGATCATCATTCAATCCTTCAGGCATATGGCCATTTAAGGTGCCCAGCGCTTTGCCGATCCCATCAGCGAGCGTTGTGCGCTTCCGCAAGTCCCCCTTCAGATCAGCTACTCCTCCTGGTGTGCCAGGAAGGAGCTCCATGACGTAACCCCAGAGGCCTTCGTTATGGCTGACTTCGCAAATAGTGGGGACGAGAGGGCCGAGGATGGCTCGGGCGTGGATGAATCCAGCCACGTTTACGCGATTGGGCGTCACTTGCACGATCACCGTCGTGGATTTGTCGGAGGCGACACTGGCGAAGCAAGTGAAGCTGGCGTAGCCCTGTAAACGACACGGCTCCACGGTTACATCCTCACGGCCGAGGACATTGCAAGCGAGGCTGAGTGCGGCGGGGAGAAGGTGCTGATTCCTGAACTTCGCCCTGTACATCCGGTCGTCCTCCATATTGAAGCGAGCGAAGGCAATGGGACGGAAGGCCCCTATTGGCTGTATCACGAAAAGCGACGGGTGGAGAAGGTGACGTAGAGAAAGCAGGGAAAGGGGAGGACTTGGAGTGCCTTTTCTTAAGGGGTTGTCCGTCCGCCAACTTTTAACGTCTTCGAAACAAAAGAGCGTGTCCTGGACGCGCAGGGGGGCTCGAGGCCGATGAGAACGTCTACTGTTCCCACTTAAGGGTTGCGTGTGTTAACTACAGGACGAGTGGGGATTAGGCGAGAAGAGTTGGGCGAGAGATCTAGAAGGAGTGGGGTGGGAGAGCGGCAGGGGGTGGATCGAGAGAGCGATACGGAGTGAAGCGAAGGGGAGTGAGAAAGAGTGGAGCGGTGGTTATGTCGGCAGGATCTGGGTATGGGGGAGTGACATGAGAGAAGTCGCCGGTGCGGGTGAATTCCGGGGAAGGTCGATGTGTACACCTGTGTCTGGCAGGCCCAGCTGTGCGCCAATTATGTTGAGTAGGTGGAGGCCTATCGGTCGGTATTTGGTGCGGTTGAGGAGGAAATCGAGCGTTGTGTAGCCCCTACGGCCTTTTGTCGCTCGGTTGAAATCTCGTTGAAGTTCCGTGTTGCGGCCCCGAATATGATCATCGATCACCTGTGTAACCGTGTCCTGGAAGCATGTGTCGACATGGGTTCGGCGGAATGTTGCGCCACAGCAACATGTTTTACCCAAGCCGAAGGTCCCCTTGCGCCATCGGAGCGCCAGTTGACGTTGTTGTCGATCCTTGATGAGCAAGCACCTGTCAGTGAGTCCTGGGCTTTTTGATGTGTGGTCGATGTAGGTGCCAAGCTTGCCGACATTCTCGACCCTCTCAAGATACTCCTTGCGCTGGGCATGCTGCCATGCCTGTAGGGAGGCTGTGGCCCCTTCTGTCTGGGAACTGCGCCACTTCTTGAATATGCGCGATCTGGGGCAGAATGTCACAAACCTCCGCTCAGAACCTCGTGCTCATAGGCTCGGACAAAGGAGCTGTGACGTTGCGAGGTTAGAACATAGGAGCTGTGGCGTTGCAAGGTTAGAACATAGGAGCTATGACGTTGCGAGGTTAGAACATAGGAGCTACGGTGCTGCACCGGTTCATGAACGTGTATATAAAGAGAGCCCGACAGGGCGTCCGCATCTTTCCTCCCCAAGCGAAGAATAATGTCAGGGAGGATTTCCCTACTCAGGTCGGATCACGAGCGAGGGACGGAGGAACTCTTAAAACCTAACCCCAGGATAAGCGGCGCTAGGCAGACGTAAGGGAGGACGCGTCGTCGCCGTGTTACATCACGTGTGCCGTGCGCCGATTATACGATAGACTTTTTAAGATTTGGGTTCCATTGAAAGGCTACTGAAGCGACTATTAGCTTTCGACCTTCCCGCACCGCCTTGGCGATATCTGTCGCTTTCCACTTGGCATATTTGATCTTGGTCTCGATCTGCATCAATGGAAAGGATTGTGTTAAAGTAAATAAACGCGCGTCGTGATACATGCGACCAGGAGATGATGAAGGACGCACCTCTGGGTCAATATCGCCAAATATTTTGAGCAGCTCGAGGAAATTGGCCGCGGCGACAAACTTTTTCGCTGTGGTGTGTTCATCGTGCGTCGGTCGGGGCACGGGCCCCCTCCACCCTCAGCGTCGCTCGATCGCTTTGGGGATGAGCTCAACAAACCTCACTCAACGCTCAACGTCCGTGCCCGGCTCCGCGGTCTAGTTTCCCCGCACCGAACGGACCGAACGCCGATGACCGTCCGTCTGACACACCCGACAGCGATTCTATCTGAGCCACGCAAGCTCGAGTCAGATCTGCCGAGGTCAGATGGGAGCCGAGCTCTCGGCCGAGGACGCGCGGCCTTAAGATGGGAGTGGAGGTTCTCGGCAGCGGCGGACGCGCGGCCTCCGACCACGATGGCCGGCTTGCTGATCGATGAAGGGCGGGCATCAGGGGGAGGGAGATGTGGGCGACATAAAAGAGTGGACCGACGGGCCGGGGCTCGGTCGTCTTGACACAACATCGTCGGTTTCGCCACCATCGTCGCCAGCATTCTCTCAAGTCGCGCGACTCGCCACTGATCCTAGCCCATATCGAGATTTCGCATCGTGCTCCTCGCTTCCCTCCTCCTTTGACCACCATCCTCCTTTCTCTCCGCCCGCCCAGAACACAGATCCAATCCACTCTCAAGTGATCAAGATGGCCGTTGAAAGCACCACGAAAGTTGTTCCGTTTGGCGAGTACAAGACCTTTGTCAAGATCTTCGGCACCCTGTCTCCCGATGGACCCGCCCCGCTCATTGTTCTCCACGGTGGGCCGGGAGCGACACACGATTACCTGCTCAGCATCGCCGCCATCGCGGAGCGCAACGGCGTCCCTGTCGTCTTCTACGACCAGATCGGAAACGGCCAGTCCACCCATCTTCCCGACAAGGGCACCGACTTTTGGACGGTGCAGCTGTTCGCAGAACAGCTCGACGAACTGCTGAAGCAGCTCGGGATCCGCGAGTATGATGTCCTGGGTCAGTCCTGGGGCGGCATGCTCGCCGCCGAGCACGCCCTCCTCCATCCCAAGGGTCTCCGACGTCTCGTCATTGCCAACACGCCCGCGTCGATGCCGCTCTGGTGCGCCGCGTCGGCCCGGTACCGCAAGGAGCTCCCCGAGTCCGTCCAGGCCGATCTGGACGTCCACGAGCGCGATGGCACGACCAACTCGGAGGCGTACCAGAAGGCTGTCGGTGCCTTCTACGTCCGGCACACGTGCCGAGTCGTCCCGATGCCCCAGGACATGATCAACTCGCTCACGGCCGTCTCGAAGGACGACACGGTGTACCGCGCGATGAACGGCCCCAGCCAGTTCCACGTCGTGGGCACTATGAAGAACTACGACATCACCGACCGCGTTCATGGCGTGAGCGTCCCCACGCTCGTCATCAACGGACGGTACGACGCCGTGGACGACGAAGCGGTCGCGCCCTTCGTCCAGCGTATCCCCGGAGCCAAATGGGTGAAATTCGAAGAGTCGAGCCACATGCCTCACGTCGAGGAGGAGGAAAAGTTCCTCGACGTGGTGAGCAAGTTCTTGAGGGGCGAGGAGGTGCCCGAGGCCAAGTAGGCCGCGCCCGGCCGTTCGTGAGTGGTCAAATGTACAAGCCTCCGATTCTTTTCATTTTTTGGGCTCCGTCTCCTATCGTACGGTCTCACTTTCGGCAACTCCACTGCCATCGTTGTTGGTCCTCGAGATCGTGGGCCTGGTGCCAAGTCGCGTTTCCTCACTCTTGTCCCTTTTGTACTTCCCTACGAGTACAGTGGTTCATCCTATGCTATACCGTCCGTCGGCTTCTTGGAACTCGTCCTCGCCGTCTTGCCGGCTAGTAATAGATCAGATTCACCATACCCTACATTCCTTGATCATGCTCATAACCTCTGAAAAAGTCCGTCTCTCCTTCTCCGTCACCGTCGTGCCTTCCTCATCCTCATCCTCGTCCCCTTCCTCGTTCGTCGAGTGAGCCGTGGCTTTCTTTCTTTCCGGTTTCATCAGAGCGAGGCCGACGATCACGGGTCGATTCTCGATTCCGAGGGCCACGTTCCCTCCTCCCCTTCCACCCATCGCTTCAGATCCGCTGGAACGTGCGAGCTCTTCGGCGACGTCGTGTGCGACGATGGCAGAGATCTGAGAGGCGTAAAGGTTGTAGAGCAGCCTTTGACCTGGCTGCGGAGGGGAGCCCATAAGCGGTTCAAGCGTCGTGGAAGGGTGGGGTGTTGGTAAATGGAGCGTAAGCTTGCTGGAGGACGCGAGGTTGCCGTCTGCGTCCGCATCGGCGTCGCTGTCGGACAGCAGTGTGGAGGAGACATAGGAGGTCGGGGACGGATGGGATGCTTGGATCTGCCCGGGAAAGAAGAACATTGTATTGTTAAAAGACCTTGATTCCTCCTCACGAAAAACTTGTATGTGTGCCACACGATCAACCCACCAGACATCCAACTTTGCCTACTTGCGTGACAAGGACGAGAATCCTGTCGACGAACGCCTGAGCGAGGACCTCGGTGTGGACGCCGTCTATGATTATCGGTCACCTGTGTAATCGTGTCCTGGAAGCATGTGTCGACATGGGTTCGGCGGAATGTTGCGCCACAGCAACATGTTTTACCCAAGCCGAAGGTCCCCTTGCGCCATCGGAGTGCCAATTGACGTTGCTGTCGATCCTTGATGAGCAAGCACCTGTCAGTGAGTCCTGGGGTTTTCGATGTCTGGTCGATGTAGGTGCCAAGCTTGCCAACATTCTCGACCCTCTCGAGATACTCCTTGCGCTGGGCATGCTGCCATGCCTGTAGGGAGGCTGTGGCCCCTTCTGTCTGGGAACTGCGCCACTTCTTGAATGTGCGCGATCTGGGGCAGAATTTGACGAGTGAGGCAAGGCACGATTCAAGCGGAAACATATTGCGCTCTGCAAGGACTCGTGCAGGATTTGTGTCACCGGCTCGCGCAAGGATATGCTGGTGGAGGCCTGGGGCGAGGTGTTCAAAGCGTTCCCAAGGGGGAGTGAGGCCTGTGAGGGCGACAGCTAGCTTGGTCGCTTTATCTGGGAGTGCTGAGATCCAAGTGACTGCCCGCTTGAAGTGCTGGTCAAGGCCTGCCAAGATAGGCCGGCGTTCTCGTGTCCTGGTTCGGATCCAGTGGTAGGCGAGCGGCGCGCCATAGTCGACGATGGGCCGGCAGAAAGCACGGTAGACCGTGAGCCGGTTGGCGAGGGGCCAGTCTCCGCCCCGCGCTTGCAAGAAGCGAAGGAGTCCATCCATCTTGTTGGTACACTTGTTGATGTAGGTTGGGAAGTCGATCTCCTGCCCATTCTTCACGAACCCACCTTCCGCATCGACACCACGCCACAGTGTCTCGCCTTTGCCATCTGTACCCTTGGAGAAGCCAGCAAGGGTCGATTGTGGTGGGCCGGCTTCGAAGTCTCGGGGCGAGCCCGCAAGCTTGCAGGTGGCTGTGGTGGTGGCGGTTGGAAGGCGGCCGATGGATCGCCAGACAAGACGGCCACCATCAAGCCTTTGGATGAGAATGCCAAGGAGGACGCGGACGAACCGGTGCGGGCGATCGTGCGAAGAGAAGTGAGTGGTTTTTTTCCCGTTACCGATCGAGTGCTGAGATACATCTCCGCCGGTCATCTTTGATTTTCTCACCTTTCTTCCTCTTCCTATCCTTTCCGTCGCCCAATGGGCGCGTTCAGAAATCGGACATGCTCATCAAGTCGTTTGCCTGTCGATGCAAGAACATTGCCGATCGGAGCGCCGTCGTCCAGGCCCTGCTTTTGTTCAATAGCAACAGCTTTTTGAGTCGCGACGAAGGCGAGCGAACCATGGCGGCCATCATGCATGGGACGGTGGTCAATGTGGGTTTCAACCGAGTTCCGTTGCGGCCTCGATCGGTTTATTTCCGGTGACTCGACCTCTGACGTGCGTGCGTTTGTTTCAATAATTTCCCTATTTTCCAGATGGCCCGCCAAGCTCAATTTTTCAGCTTCACGGCCGATCACGTTCGCCCGGAGACGGCGTTTGGAGACCAGGAGATCGAGTCGACGGCCATTTTCACCTGCGCAGACGTGTACTATGCCGCTTCTTACCTTCCCACGCTGCTTTCTCAGGTCAGGGACGAAGAGGAGAAACGATGGCGCAGGTGGATCGAACTGGAGAGTCGGCGACGCACGGCCCTCCTCATCTATGTGCTCGACACGGTCGCCAGTCTCGATACGAGCATACCCACCCTTTTGTCGCCAGAAGAATTGGAGGCGATCCCCTTGCCGGCGCCTGACACCATCTGGAAGGCGGCAACAGCCAGAGAGTGGGCTGAGGCATTGCCTCGCCATCAGACCATGACACTTGGACAGGCCATGATTTTCGCCTTCAGCACCGATCCCACAAAGCGTGATTCCTTATCGCCAGACGGGTCAGCCTCATCGCCGGCCGTCCCGCTGGACGAGTTCGGTTGCGAATGTGGGCCGTTCGCCAGGCTCGTCGTCGTCATCACGCTGCTTCGTGGCATCCTCGACCTCATCGAGGCGCGCGCTTCGGGCGTCGGGCGCACGTCCGTCGTGGAAAAGTGGATTCACGCGGCGCGCTTCAACGAAACGAAGACGGCAGAAGTGGACGCTGCTAGCTTGCTTTACCCCTCGGACCCGATTTGCTACCGGTATAGGAAGGCTCTCGACCGGTGGCGCGCCAGTTGGGACTTTGACCCGCTCTGTCACGACGCCTCCGAGGCGCCCGTGCGTTCCGACCCCGCATCTTGCTGCAGCTCGTCTTCGTACTCTTCTCCGGAGCAGACAAGTGCCGCCGCCACCGATGCCAAATCGCCCAAGAGCGCTTCCGGAGGGGACGGCAATACGAACTTGAAAGACGGGTCTCCATCCGCTGGCGTATCGAGCGCCGATGGAAATGCGAATGCGAACGGCACCGACAGAAAGCGGCGGAGCAAGGTCGGCCCCACGTTCACCGCGTCAGGAGCCATTCCGATCGCCTACGACGCCCTCCCGTTCTGGTGGACCGCGTCGACGATGCTCAACGTTGCCTCTCCGCAAGGGCTCTCTGCACAACAACGAAACGCCCCCTTGGCCTCCATCTTGTCGCCTTCTTCACTAGGTGGGCCCGCCCTCCCCCTGAACGCCAGCCTCAACTTTAATCGGAATTTCAACTTCAACAGCGCAGGATGGCTCGCGCCTGGCGTCAACGTGCCCGACTTGAGGGACATGCTCCGGCTCGCCAAAGAGTTTGTCCGCTCCGGAGAGGGCACCCTTTGAAGAGGCCATTAGCCATTTCGCCCCTTTTATCCCCGTCGTCTGACATACTTTTTTCTGCAATGATGCGACCGAACGTGCCATCCGTTCGCAGCGGCACCGTGTCGGACCATCGTGGTATAAATTGGTCGTGAGGACAGTGCACATCATCCAATCCCCCTCCCCCGGTCGTATGTAGGACTTTGCCATACGTTGTTTTCGTTAATTCCTTGCTCCGACTTGTCCTTTTTTTGTCCCTCTATCGCGCCCGGACGTCGACGACGCCCCGCCCGATCTTCGCTACGCTTCTTTCCCTTCCCTCTTATCGTCCTGCGTGCTTTGCCTCATCTGTCGTCACGAGCGTTTGCTATCGTGCCCCCTCTCCCCTCTCTCCTCTCTCCTCTTCACTTTTTCCACTGTGCTCTAGCTCTCTCGTCCCGTCCTGTCCTGTCCCGTCCGCTATTTCCCCGTGCCCATCGCGCTCATCCGTCTCTCCCTCCCTCCCTCCGTCCCCTTCTCTCTCTCTCTCCTACGTCTTTCATGTACTCTATTCCTAACGTGAATTAAGGCAAAGGTCAAATCCGTCGTCCGTCGTCCGTCAGACCGACGGATCGGTTTGTGCGGCCCCAACCAAGCCACGGACGGCTTCTGCTCTGCTCGTCAATCGATCATGACGATGGACGGACGGACTTTGTGAGCGCGTGATTTTTTTGGCAGGGCAAATCCCGTCGTCGTCCTTGGACCCTTTTGCTCCTTCGTCGAACATCGGAAGTGACGAAAAGAGAGAGGGTGCAGGGGTTGAGAAGCGGCTTTTTGGCAGGCAGAACAAAAATCTCCATTTCATCAAATGGGGAACAAAGGGAGAAGGAGAGGACGAGACGAACAAAGGCTCGGCGGGGGAAACTTTGTTCCTTCTTTTCCAGCGGCGCGGTGCGCTCCGGCGATATTTAAATACAGGATGGGCGAGCCAGAGAAAAAAAATCCTATACGGCCCCCAGGTTCCGCTCAGACGGCCAGCGAGCTCTTCACATGATCGTTGTACCTTCCTCCAATGACGGTCATCTTGTTCAAAATCTCTCTGATCTCCTTGTCGTCCTCGTCCGAAAGCTGAACGTGAGCCGCCTGAACGTTCTCGGTCGTCCGCTGAGCGTTGGTAGAGCCGGGGATGGGGATAATGTGCGGACCCTGTCGAAGGAGCCAGGCGAGACAGACTTGCACGGGAGTGGGTTTAGGCGTCGCGGTCGACCTCGAGGCGAACTCGTGGATCGCGTCCACCAGTTTGAGGTTTTGCGCAAAGTTCTGCGGTTCCGCACCATCGCAAAAGAAAACGAAGAAAGAGAGACGGAACGGACGGTTTCGTCAGATTTCGGTGCGGAAAACGAAAAAAAAGGATCGAAACAAAGAATAACTAACCTCGGGCTTGAATCGGTCAAGGAGGACCCTGCGCAAGTCGTTTTCATCGAGGTCGTCGACGGACTTGTACTTGCCGGTCAAAAAGCCGTGTCCCAAGGGGCTGTAGGCGATGATAGGGATACCCAGCTCTTTGCACGTATCGAGGCTGTGTAGGAGCCCGTGGTCGAAGAGGCGGGGGGAAGAAGGCCGCTGTAAGTTTAACCTCGTCGCGTGTCGATAAAGAAGCACATACGATTCGGACGGGTCAGACAACTCACACTCCGTTCGTCTCGATATCCGTGCTCCATGGGCTGTACTCGGCCTCCACGGCGGCGACAGGGAACACTTTGTTGGCCCTTCGGATGGTCTCAGCGGAGACTTCGGAGAGGCCGATGTGGTTAAACTTGCCCTCCTTGACCAGCTGGGCCATGTTCTGCATCGCCTCTTCGATGGATCGCGTCTGCGAATATCGCGCGGCGTTTGAAGGATTCGCAGGGAAGGAAGCAATGAGCTCCGAAGCTCAAAAGAGAATGGGGCGAACGTCGGACAGGAACGCGAGTCACTGTGACTTACTTGATCGACCCTGGCCATCTCGAACAGATCCATCTTCTTCTTGCCGCCGAGGTGCTTGTTGATGTTGTCGGCCGAGCGGCGCAAGTTCTCGAGCGTAGCGGTCGGAGGGGTCCTGACACCACCTTCCAAGAAACCGCCCTTGACGGAGATGAAAATCTTGTCGATATATTCCGGGTACTAGATCAATAGTAAAATATCGGCACAGGAAGGAGGAGTGAGACCACGCGACGGTCGGACGGATGGCCAATAATGAGGAGGAGCTGGGCGTTTGCCCGCACTTCCTCATACGAACAAATCCGTTGCCCGTCCACACATACCTTATCAAAGAACCGACCGATCAACTGGAGGTTGGCCTCATTGTTGGGAGGGAAGCCGTAATACTCGCCGGTGTTCCAGAAGGTAGCGCCAGCATCAGCGGCGGCTTTCAAGTTCTCAAAGGCCTGGAGGAGGAGACGAGAAAGAAAAGCACGGTCAGTGAGTGGTAAACCCGGCGCTAATGCGATGTGGGGGCAGAGGCCACAAAGGCGGAAAATAGACCCAAAAAGGTAGTGGCATTGGCAAGACGCACTTTATCGTCAGGCGTGATTGTGGGAGTGATCCAGGTCATCATCATGGCACCGAATCCCACTGCGCCGACGTTGATGCCCTTGGCGGTACCGCCGAGGGAGCGGGTAGGGATCTTGGGAATGGACATGGCTGGCGTGTGCGGGCGGTTATGGGGTTAAACGAGATTCGAGCTGGTTGTGGTTGGCCAATCTAGGAGATGTCGGGCGGGCAGATGTCTCCTTATTTATACGTGTTTACGGACGGTTAGTTTCCGACTCTGCGTCATCCGTATCTATGTCTAAGTCAAAGGAGGGCGACCACCGTCTGCTCTGGCTCTGTCCTTCTTGGTACTGGCACTGGCATCACTACTCCCACCATCGTCGTCACTATAGCCTTAGCCTCCACTCCACCTCCACCTCGCCCTGCCCCGGACCCGGCACAGAACGGCGGCCGCGTCAGCTTCGGCAGGGATTTATGCCTCGCCTCCATGTGAAGGCGGTTTGAAACAGCGGTCGATCTAATCATCACATGGTCTGTCTAGCTTGGCAAAGGAGGGCTCGTGCATGTCGGAGGTGTTCTTTTCTCGCCACTTTCAGTCATGGGCCGTGACTGCATCGTCGTCGTCCTCGCCCGAAACCCAACATCGGAAAAGACCAGGGCGAACGAAGAGGAACGAGTCTAAAAGCCTCAATCGGCGGAATTACATCAATCGGCTTCGACGCGCTTACGTCACTGCGGCACGCCGGCACACCCCGGCCCAAGGTTTGTGCTACTTCTACAACAGGCAGGTACCTGCCTCGGTACGAGAAATGACAAACATAACTTACGTCGTCGCGTTCAAACACTAATAGAGGGGACCGTAAGAGACCATGCGAATGCGAAAGCGAATGTGAATGCGAAGGGCACTGTACACCCTCACAACCCCACCTCTTCCCACCTCTTCCAACCTCCCCCTTGCACCCCTCGTCCGTCCTTCGGCGCTGTCGCCCTAAGCAAAATCCTCTCCCTCCCTTCACCCCCAAAGAACCCTTGCGATCCCCAGCTCTTCAGGTCTGAGGCGGAGAAAGGCCCGTACACCTGCACTTCCGGGTCCACCGGATGGCCCGTCTGTGCGGCTTGGGCGGCGAGGTAGCTGGGAGCCCATTTGTACTCGAATTGCCGCTCGTCAGCGTCCGATGAGGTCGCTCCTACGATGTCGGCGGCGCCGTTCACCTCCATCGGTTCTGATCGTCCCCGCTCTCTTTCGTCCTCATCAGCCGGCCTGGGATCCCACGTCTCCGGCACCTCTCCTGATCGCCTGATGGACCGCACGAGCCCCTCAAATGTCTCGTCGTAAATGTTCATAAGGCCGTGATCGGACATGAGGCCGGACGTAAGATCGGTTAGCGTGTCGAGGGCGACCAGAGAGGGATGTCGCGGGGCTGCAGACGATGGAGAGGCGGCCTCTGTCTCGGGCGGCGGAGGGACACAGTCGACGACCATGGCGTCGCTCGAGACGGCAGCGTCGGTGCCGCACTTCGTCTTGGCTTGTGCACCTTTTCCCTTGCCCCGCGCGCCTTTCTTCGACGCCTGCTCTTTCTCTCCTTCTGAGCCTCAGCACCGACGCGCTGAAGCGCCTCCTGGACCGTCTCCCCGCGGTGCATCAATCGGACCAGCTTCATCTTCTTTTGCGCCTCGTTGAGCAACCCTCCTGTCCTCTCTTCCTT
The DNA here is from genome assembly GCA_029717555.1 of Peribolospora baueri. NCBI lineage: Eukaryota > Fungi > Basidiomycota > Peribolosporomycetes > Peribolosporales > Peribolosporaceae > Peribolospora > Peribolospora baueri. The sequence goes on from JAMDHS010000155.1 coordinate 20,872, forward strand.
CTCCCTCCTCTCCTTCTCTGCCCTCTCCTCCCTAGGCTTGGCGGCCTCCTTGGCCTGACGGATGCTCTGTCGGCTATAGTTGCCCTTGAGCCACTCATCGTGCTGATCGTGCGGGTCCTTGGCGTTAGCGATGTAGTTGCCCTCCGTATCAAACCTGCCTGCGGACATTTCTGGAAGAGGCGAGCGATTTGGAGCTCGATTTCGAGGATGAGTCGGAGCATTCGGACGTCGACCTCGAAGCTGAGCCGGAGGAAGCGAACGAGGGAGAGGACGAAGAAGGATCGAAGCAGAACCAGCGGCGGAAAAAGCGCAAGCAGGGTATGGGCTTTAAGCTGGACGCCTTCAATATGAAAGCAGAGTCATCCTCCCCCGGGGCTGTCTCCTTGCCCTTGTCGTATCGTCGCTCGGAGGATGCGCCGAATTCCTGGCCTTCGATCTCGCCCATCTCCAGGAATCTCGGCTCTTTGCCCTTGCCCTTGCCCTTGCCCTTCTTACCACCCAGGTCCTCCTTTTCGCTGTCTGATCCTCCCTCCTTGATGTCAAACATGTCATCACCACGCGGAGCGCACCCCACTGATCACCGCCGCCCGTCAGGCCCTGGACGAAGCGGGTTTGACGCGTGTCCCCATCATTGCAGGGTGTGGAACGGGTTCGACGCGCGAGTCCATCGAGCTCTGCTGCGAGGCCGCTCAGGCCGGTGCAGACTATGCCATCGTCATTGCTCCGCCCTATTACGGCGCCTTGCTTGGCAAGCCTTCCAGCAGACAGGCGCTCAAGAGGTACTTTTCCGACATTGCAGGCGCGAGCCCCATCCCGTAAGTATGGTGCACGGCCCGTGTAAAGATAGAATCACGCGTTCCCTTTCCCTCATATAGGGTTAGGGTTAGGGTTAGGGTTAGGGTTAGGGTTAGGGTTAGGGTTAGGGTTAGGGTTAGGGTTAGGGTTAGGGTTAGGGTTAGGGTTAGGGTTAGGGTT
>JAMDHS010000156.1:0-21741 GCA_029717555.1 Peribolospora baueri
TTTTTTTTTTTTTTTTTTCCCCTCGTCCGTCTTCTCTTTTCGCTCATTCACTTGTCAACCCCGCCCAGCTACTGCATCGGCCAAGTGTACGCCCAACTCCACCTCGCCGCCGTCATTGGCACTGCCTCTGTGCTCATGGACTGGGAGCACGAGGTGACGCCCGACAGTGACAAGGTCCGGTGAGTAGTCGAAATTCCATCTCGTCCCTTCCCTCGTCCGTCATGAACTAACCGGACTCGCGCGCCTTCAGCATCATCGCCACCATCTTCCCCAAGGACGGCTGCAGGCTCAAGTTCACCCCGCGTCCTCGTCCCGAGGCGGCATGAGATGAAGGATGGGCGATTTTAATCTATAATGTCCGGTCCGGTCCCGTCGGGTCCCGTACCATACCATACCATACCGAACGAGACGAGACTAAACGAGACGACGCCCGCTTGCTCCTCACGTTTCCTGTTCTGTTGCGCTGGAGGGGGAGAAAGGGCGCGGGTGTACGAGGGTGGAGGAGGGGGTGGTGGGGCCGGCTGATCGGTTCGGTCGTTCTTTAGTCGTTCATTCGTCGTTCGTTCGGTCGGACGGGTCAGTCGCAGGGAGGGACGGAGGGGAGGGGAAGACCATCCATCCATCGTCCCACCACCACCACCACCTCCCGCCGCCCATCCGTCCGTGCATGTGTCCCCAGCACCCATCCCCCGATCCATTTTCTCTCTCGTCCCCCCTATTTCCATCTTGTAGAAGGAAGGAAGAGCTTTCCCCCCCCCCTTCTCTTCTCTTTCCTAATTTCTTTTTTCGCTTCCCTCGCTGGGAAGCTATGAATGATGCCCCATCCATCCGTCCATACGTCCGTCCGTCCCTACTTCCGTCCGTCCCGTCCGTCCCGTCCGTCCATGTATCCGATCGGTTTTTGGCAGATGGGCATGATCTACATCACATACTTGCATACTTGCGTACGTCCAGCGTTCAGAGTAAGTACTATGGCCGTCGTCGGCACGGGCTGCGTCACGCCGCGCCGCTTTGAAGCGGGTTTGTCGAAAGGACCATTTCGTCCTTCCGATTTATTCTCGCCGTGCCGCGCGCGGTCGGCTCGGCTTGGCAGACAGGCACACAGAGAGAGGAGGAAGGTAACGAACGACTACTAGAGCCGGTCGTGTTCGAATATCATTCAGGAGCAGGAGAGCACGACAGCGACGGGAGCAGAGCGGCGACGGAACGGACGGGAGGAGATGGGTCTGAGTGATGGAACGAAGGAAATGTGGACGAGGATGGAAGAAGTGGAGGGAAGGAGGGAAGGACCATCGACGTCGGTCCGGTCGGCTGTGCGGTTCTCCGTTTTGTTTGGCTTCACGCGACGAACCGAATGCATTGAGCGGGAGCGGGCTGCTCGGCTCGCATTCGTTGCGGGCTATGACAAGAGCGAAAAATCAAAGGAGAGTGAAGGGATGAGCGTCTCCATCCTTCTCCGTCGCCCGCTCTCCCTCGCAAACGACCCGCGCTCACCTTACTATGCCTCCTACGTCGTCGTCGTCGTCGCAGCCGTGCCAAACTTCTCCGCCCTCTTCCGGCGCCTCTCCTCCTCCGCCGGATCGAGAGGAGCGGGCGCAGGCCTCTTCGTCTCGCCAGCGGCCGCGGTGCCGGTGCCGAACCGCTCCGCCCTCGCTGATCGTTTGGACAAATCGGCGGTGTTGGCGGTCGCCTGGTGAGGAGAGAAGGTAATGACGACATGAGAAGCGCTTCGGGCCGAACGTTGGCACCTCCACCCGTGGAGGCCTCGTCCGAGACGAAACGGTTTGGAAACACTCACATCGACAGGCCTGTTGTTCCCCCTCCTCTCCACGCCACCACGCCCGCCTCGCCCGCCTCGCCCGCCGTGCCTGCCGCGCCCTCCACCGCCGCCGGTAGGGCCGCGCAACTGTTCCAGAGCGACATCCGTCATACCAAACTTGAGCGCCCGCTCCAGCTTTTTCTCCGACTCATCACCTAACTCCATCCCAAAGCGCTCGGCGCGCTTCCGGCGCTTCTCCAGCTCCCGCTCCACCTCTGCTCGTTTCTCTTCCTCTGTCTTCTCCGGCTGCGGGGCGGATTCGACGGGAGCAGGGGAAGCAGAGACGGTGCCGATGGTCGGCTGAACGGACGGGGCCGTGCTAAAAGGCGCGGGGTTCGCCGTCGTCGTCTTGGCCGTTGCCACTGGCGCGGAGGGAGCTGCCGCCGCCGCTGCCGTCGACGGGGGCTCTACGGCTGTGGCACCAGACTCGGCCTGCGCTGTTCCGGACGTGTCTTCGTCATTCCTGGCGAAACATAAACAAGAACGATAAATTAAGCCAGCCACTCTACTAAAGGAGTCTTCTGGACGTATAACGCCAAAGCTTAGCTCTGTGAGACGAGTCTCAGGCCGGACAAAGGTCTCACCAAGAGAACGCCTTCGGAGGCGCGAGCAGATCATCCTCGACAGGATCCACAGGAGCAGCAGCAGCGCGAGAAGCAGCGGGGGCAGTAATGCTCGCCGTAGCCGCTGGATTGTCGAGCAGGCGAGCGACGAGGTCGTCCTTCTTGCCCGTGACGGGCAAGTTGGCTTTGAGCAACAACTCCTGTCGGAGGGGGAGGACGCGACGCGAACCGCGAAGGGGGCGTCAGGCAACCGGTGCTTTCCATCCTTGCGGCGCGTTTCGTCCTTGCAACGCCGGTGCTTCTCACCTTGAGCTCAGGGACCTTGAGAGCCTTGAGCTTGGCTTCCATTGTCGGGTGTTCTGAGATGATGGTGGTCGGATGGCAGACGGAACACAGGCCCGACGTGATCAGTTCAGAAACTAGTGGGGTGCACGTGACCAGAAAGCCCTCCAAGGTCGAGTCGAGCCGTTCGTCGTGCCTCGCCCGCTGCGTCCATCAATATCATGACATGACGGCTCTAGACGGGGTCGGCTCTCATCTGGACATCCCATACGGCCCAGCGCCGTCCAGCGATGCTCAAAGACAGCTTGACGTCTTTGTTCCCGCCGAGTCCGCTGGCGGTCGTTCGAGACCGGCATTGATAGTCTTCATTCACGGGTGCGTGAGCGCTTGCGCGGAGCGGTGTTTTGTACAGCTCGTCCTTCGACAGTGGACAAAGGAGGGCGGCGCTGACGCTTGGTCCCTCGTGCCCCCCGTCCACTACCTTTGGTTTATTCTCTGTTCCTGTTCCACTTCAACGACGTCTCTCTCTCACAGAGGAGCTTGGAGGACGTGAGCTCGTGATACGACTTGTCTGTGCAGCAAACTCGTCTTGCTCACGCTGTCCTCATCCCTTTACGATCAATGCGATCGCAATCGCATGCATCAGCGGCGACAAGTCAGAGCACCGCACTTTGGCCGCCCGCCTTTGCCGATCCGCTTCTCGCCCTGCCGTCGCTTTGATAAATTATCGTCTGTCCCCAGCTGTGCAGCACCCGGTTCACTTGCAGGATACATTGGACGCTCTGCTGTTCTTGCATGCCGGTGGTCAGGAGAGCTGGAGGACAGGTTACGACTCCAACAACGTCTGGATTGTCGGCCACAGCGCAGGCGCTTGGTGTGTTTGGGGGGGGGGGGGGGGGCGTGAGCTCCGTCCGAGACCCTACCAGTCTGTTAACTGACTGACAATGTCCATCCTTGCTGCCGTTTCCTGCAGGCTGGCTGGGTGCGTCGCCCTGCGGTCACCTTCCGACGCCAATCCTAAAGCTTGCGCGCAGCTGCTCTCGTCCATCCGAGGCTATGTGCTGGTCGACGGCATCTTCTCGGTGTCAGATCTTCTCAACGAATACCCGTCTTATTCAGACTTTATCGTCCAGGCCTTTGGTTCAGAACGAAGACTTGTGCCTCCCGGATTCGGTGGAGACACCATAGATCCGGCGAGGTATGCGGCCGTGGATCTGACGCGATGGACCTTGCACGACTCAGGCGAGGCATCGTATGACGCGCACAAGCCACGACTGTGGGTCGTCCACTCGAGAGACGACGAGCTGTTGACCCTCCGCCAGTCCGAACACTTCGTCGACCACCTGCAGACGCTCCTCCTCGGCTCTGACCCTGACCTTCACTCTTCCCAAACCCTGGCGAAAGCGGAAACGAAATGCCACGCGGATGTTCGAAGAGGGCGCCTACCAAAGGGCCAATCCGGTCACCTGGTCACACCGCGAGGCGATCTAACAGTGGAATACGATCGCGTGACGGGACACCATGACGCTCTACTGGAGAGCGAGCAGTTCGTACATTACATAGTGGAGGTGACCAGTGCGGACTAGAGGATGGATGGAAGACAGTAGAGACGGTGCAGTTGGCGTCCACAACACGGACAGGTGGTTATGAGTGGGCCTACCAGCCGACATAGATAAGGATGCTTTGGATACGAGCCTCTCCACGGCGGATCGTTGTTTGCTGTCGCCTGACTTGAAAGTCAAAAGTTTTGGAGCGAGGTTTTGTTCACAAACGAACCGTGCTCAAGGTCGATGTACGCCATGGTCCAGAACTGCTCTACAGCAGCCTCCAAGAAGCCCGGCCAGGTATGTCGAGAATAACCGGAGAGTTCGGCATACGCTTACGTGCGGTGCGGACGACGCTTGAGGAGCACAAGGCCGCCCCCACACCCCCCCCCCCTTCCATGTGCGAAAAATCACAAGGTCTACCCGATCCTCCTCTCCCGAGACTTATGACCAATCGTGCCACAGAGGGTGATCAAAAGTAGACATTGTCCTTTCCAACAGGGTCCGCCTTTCCAGAGCGGGACGAGAGTCACATAAAGTAGAATACACGTACACAGCCGACGCGCGCCAAGGCGATACGACGATATGAGCGATCCGCAGGCAGACCGGAAATGAAAATGAGGGCAAACACAGAGAGGGAGACATGTGAAAAGAGAGTAAGAGATACGATACGACACGAAACGATATGAATGATTTGGGGTTGAAACGAGTTGAGGTGAAGGGGAATCAATCGTCGCCTTCCATAGCGGCGAACAACTTCTCGTCCATCGGCTCCAAGCCGAGATCTTCTCCCTGCTGCTGGCCTTGCTGCAACTGTCCGCGAGAGCCCTTCTTTTCGTGCCTCCGCGTCGACGATTCCCACGCGGCCGTCAGACTCTGCCGTTCGACAGGACGGTGGTAGCCGAAACGAGCGATAAAGCTACCCGTAGGGGACGACGTCGTGTTGGTAGACGGCGAAGGGCACGATTCGGCCGGCGTCGAAGGGGTGTAATCGCGTCGTGGGAGTGAAGTTTTGCGCGGCGTCCCTCTCGCTGACGAGACGGCGGGGTGGAAGGGCACCTTGGACGCCACGCCTGCAGTGGGGCGATGAGGTGAAGTGGGCAACGGAGGAGGAACTCGCAGCGTATCGTCCTCGTCATCCAGCTCGGCCCTCTGCTCCTGTTCTTCCTCTCTACGAACGGCCAGACGGGCGCCTCTCCCGGTTGCGTTGGGAGATTCGACCCTTTCCCCAGCGCCGGCCTCGTCGTCGGTCGAGCTGGAGCTGAGGGGCAGAGAAGCGACGGCGTCGACGGCAATGTCGAGATCCATACTCATGATGTCGTGGCGTCCGCCATGGCCGACCGCCAGCCCAAGCGCGGAGAAAGAGCCATCAGATGCGTTGCGTGAGTGGCCTATCGAACGCTTGGCCCTGCGAACTGGTTCAGATGAAGGCTCATTGTCCACGGAAATGTCACTGACAGAGTCACCGTTCTCGGTGTCCGCGATGGAGTCCAAGTTGCCAAAGTTCTGCGAGCTGGGGAAGCGCCGTGACGACCCGAAGGTTCCTCCACGCACCGTCGATGGGCTGAGGAACACATCTTCTTCGTCCAGGTCGTCGAGGTCCGCTTGATGGCGATAAGAACCATTGGCAGAGCCAGCGCTTTGATCCTCAAGCTTGCCCGCTTCGCCGCGCAGTCCTTCCTCTTCTTCTGCAAAGCCCATCTCGCCACTCGCTCGCCTGAGAGCGCCCAGCTCAAGCCTACGCTCTAGGACGCGCTTCTCGTCCTTCATAGCGTCCAGCTCCCGCGCCTCGGATCGCAGTCTAGCCTTCAGGTCTCTGATCAGGTCCATCAAAATGAGCACCCTCTCGCTACTTTCACCCTCTGACGAGCTCTTCTCAGCCTCCTCATCTCTTCTCCTCCTCTCCTCCGCCTCCTCCGCCAACGCCCTACGAAGCATGAGGTTGTCAGCAACCTCGCGCTTCAATTCCGCCTCCAGATCGTTGTTCTTGGAACGGAGCTCCGTGACGAGGGCCTGGGACTCAGACAGAGCATCGAGCAGAGCTTCGCACTCCAACTCATGACGCCTTTGCAGCGCCACGATCGTGGCGGACGAAGCCGTGCTCGCACCCTCCAAGGAACGCCCATCGCCGCTTCCATTCGAGGCTCTCAAATCCTCCGAGAACGCCGGGCGGTGCACACCACGCATAGCAGCGCTCGATGGCGTGCCGATTCGGTCGTCGAGGTGAAGGGGCCTGATCGGTGCCACCCTGCGTCCCGTCGGGCTTGCAGGCCAGTTGTATTGATCATCTTCCTCCAAGCCACCGGCCCCGATCTCGTCCAAGCTTGAGCGCGCCCAACGCCGACTCAGGCCGAGCGGGATGACGGACGTCTGCCCGTGGGCGAGCCGCGCAGCGCTAGAAAAGCTCAAAGCGCTCTGCGCGCGCTCAAAGTGTGGACGGAGAGGGCTATGCGTCTGACCGAGAGCGCCTAGAGATCGCAGCGAGGCACTTGACACGACGGTGTTCGCCCGCTTGCGAGGCACGACGTCCATCTCTGCGGGCAAAGTGGACGATTCGAAGGACAGTGTCGTCTTTCTCGGCGAGCCACGACCAAAGGGGCTGTCCAAGCTGGCTCTCTTACTTGCTTTCTCGCGGGCGAGCAATTCGTTAGCGCGCTCGAGCGCAGTGCTTGGCGAGGCTGGTATGGCGGATTTGGAGCGGACTAACTGCGTGGAGCCGGTCTCATGATCGGTGCGAATGGGGAACCAAGACGTCTTCGAGAGGCGAAGAGACGCGTAAGCGGGTATCGGATTCTTCCCCTTGACCGAACGTTCGTTGTCGCCGGTCAAGCGCCGCGGCGATGTCCAGCCAGACCTCCTCTCGTAGCTTGCACCGGCACCACCAGACTGGACGCGGTCAGGGTCCAAAGACTTGAACGCCTTTATGGGAGTCTTGGGTTCTTCATCGACGGTGTCCTCAGACTCGATCGTGTGCTCCAGCCTCGGCGCCTCCCGCGCGGTCGAAGCCGAAGCTTGCGAAGCGAACACGGGGCCTCGTTTTGTGGGACTCCGACTGCTGCTCCTACTCCTGGTCCACTCAATTCTGCTCTGTCTCCCGCCAATAGAGCTCGCCGAATCCGTCGAGCTCGGCGGTACAGCCAAACAAGTCTTGACGGACGAAGAGACGGGATACGGCGACTGGACGACGCTCTCGAGGGCGGACTTGAAGCTATGAAGACTGTCGGTGCTGGGTGACGAGCCGATCGTGCTCCGCCTGCCATAGCCGGGTGTTTGGAGTGTAGAGACGGCAGAACGCGCGGTGGAAGAATCGAAGGTCGGAAGAGAATGTTCAAGAACGTCAGGGAGGGAGAGACGAGAAGAGGGACGATACGCCTGGCCCTCCGATGCGGGTTCTAAGAAACGGCCCATGGTCGGGGGACGAGGAGTAGGCTCGCCGGATTGAGAACCAGAGACAGACCGAGCGGCCCCAGGACCTGGAGCAGCATCCGTTCCGTCAGACGCGGTCGGTACTAGCAAGCCGCTGGGTCCCTCAACCTCTTCCGACGGCTCTTCGATCATCGGAATTTCACCTGTGGAGCCATCTGAGATGCCGTTATTGGTCTCGTCCAGCTTCCGCGGAGAAGTATCGTCAAGTGCAAGAGAGCCAGGACGAGGCGTAGTGTCTCCGACGGCATGAGCAGAGACACTCGCGTCTGTGTCCTCGTCCACAGGCACGCTGACTCCCCCTTCCTTGCCGATGGCGGAGGAAACAGGTCCGCTGGACTTAACCAAATCGCTTGCGGCGACTGAATCCGAATCCGTCCTCGCCAACATCTCCGCACCGATTCCGGTCGAGAGACTCTCATGCCTAGCCTCCTCCTCCTCCAAAGGCAACGGACTTGGGCTGAGTTGCTCACCCGCGCCATGATTGGGACCAAACAACCACATCTCCCCATCCGCCTCCGCGTCCAAGTCGCCTTCAGCGTCGGCGGACTCCAAGATGAGGTCCCTCATTCGCAAGTACGCCTCTTCCGCCTCACGCACACCCGTTTTTCTACGCTCGGCACGAGAAGCTATGACGAAGGGAGGAGTCGCGCCGATGATGGAGAACCTGCCGGAGGTGGAGGTCGCGATGTCCGTCTCCGCTTCGGGCCTGGGCAACGAACGACGACGCGAGGTGGCACCCGGGATGGAGCCAGGTGTCAGAGGCGAATTGTCCTCCGCCGAGGCCACCTGGCCTTCGTCACCCTCCTCCGCGTAGCCCCCATCGCCTTCGGAGTCCCCTTCTGACTCGTCACGATTGAGCGCGACGTTACTGATGGCCCTCCTGAGATCGAAGGCAGCCTCAGCGATGGCTGAGTGTCGGTCGGGGGTGCACCTTGACAAATGAGCCGTGGAGAGAGAAAGAGACAATGAGAGCGACGAACGTCCTCCGATGGACTGGGAGCGCTCTCTAGATCGAGAACGATCTCGTTCGCTACCCGCATCGTCAGGGCTGGCGGGGAAAGGAAGGACGGAAGCTGAGGCGGACACGGAACGGTCCGTAGAAAATTGGCTGAGCATGGCTGTGCTAGCGAACGGCACGCTGAGCCTGCTGGGCGTCACTGGTGGCTGGTCTGGTCCGGCGACGGGACGCGAAGAGGGAGACTCGGCCGCCGCGCCGGGAATGGGTGGCCAAGAGCGCAAAGCTTCCTCCACCCTTTGTAGTTCCGCCTCCATATCTTCTATCGTCAGGCTCGCCGAAGAGGCGGCGGCGCTGGCGAGGGACATGGACAAGACGCGCTGAGGGAGAGCGGGCCGCCGTCGTTCCAGCTCTGAGAAAGTAGTCTGGTTCGAGGCGAACGAGCGCGCCGAGGGAGGTTGCGGAGAGCTTTCAGCCACGGCGGGTCGGGAGGGCGTATGCAGAGGGTGAATGACTAGCGAACGAAGGCGGGGAGAACCCTCGGACGGCCGATCTTGCTCATCGACCGAGGTAGGTACGTCTGTCGCAAGGGATGATGGTCCGCCATCCTGGATGTCCACTCCGGCGCCCTCTTCAGCCCCACACTCCGGCCCATCGATCACAGCCTGACTGCTAACATGCTTAGGTGCGTGACTGAGCTTGTCAACACTCCCGACCCGAACCATGTTTGCCGTCGGCACCCCGACGACGGTCGGAGAGGGAGTATCCGCGAGCACCCCTTCTCGTCCTCCACCCACAAAGCTCGGTTTCTCCATCCATTCCTGATCGTCCGCCAATCCGCTCCTCTCCTTCCCTCTCTCGCCAACCTCTCCCGTCGAGTCCGCTCCGTCCGCACCAGGGATTTGGTCGACAAAAGGAATTTGGTCGATAAAAGTGGTCAACGACCTCTTCGTGGCCCTTCTGGTACTCCTCGTCTCAGCCCATCGATGCCCGGAGGAAGGCGAAGGCGAAGCGGGGACGGAAGGAGGTAGAGAGTGAGAGAGGGAGGCAGAACGGGAGGCAGAAGTGGACGAGGTAAGCTCAGTGGCAAAAACGTCATGATCCGATACGTCGCGGTTATAGTCAATGTCGGCGTCGAGAAGGCCATCGCGATAAAGCGACTCTTCGTATGCTTCGTCCTCCTCTGTGTTGAGGCCGGGCAGCCGAACCGAACCTGCACTTTCTCTCCCACTTCCGCTCTCTCCCTCGACTGTGTCCAGCTTTCCGGCAAGCTTCAGCCCAGGGCCGTCTCCATCCTTCCCCTCCCCTTTCTCGACGTGCTCTTGCTCCTCTGTCTTCCCCTCCCGCCCCTCCGGCAGCCTCAATCCACCCAGATCCTGGATGAGCTCCTCCAGGGGGCTGTTCACTCGCTCCGCAGCCAAGAGATGAGAAGAGCCTCCTGAGATCGCAGTGGAGAACGAGGCCGGCGATAGCGGTCGACGGTGGGGTTGGAAAGTGCCGGCGGTTCTGCCATTGACCGGGTTCAGGATCACGCCCCTGAAGCCGCTGGTGATACTGGCGGTGGCGCTGTCTCTTGAACCGGGCCTCTTAAACTCATTCGGCAAGAGCACGGCAGGTGATGTGGGCTCCGAAGCCGGGTTGGGAGCAGCGGCGGAGGCGGCGGAAGGTGCAGGTTTCGTCGTCCCTCTTCCATCCCCTCTGCTCGCGCCAGGGCCCACACCTGCAAGAACGCTCCACAATCCGTCCTCGTCCGCGAACATCGGACTTCCCTGTCCGTCCAACTCCCTGCCGTCCCTACCATTGGCCTCGCCGTACCTGAGCGATAAAGAAAAGTTCCGCACTGGCCTTCGCCCTTGCCCGTAACCACGTCCGTAAGGTCCAGATGCGAGGCCTTGGAGAGTGTTGCTACGGGCTAACCGCCCATCCGGCGCCGCCGAAGTTGAGGAGACGGAGTGGGAAGTAGTACCGGCGCTGCTGCCACGCCGAAAGAGAGCGGGCAACGAGGAGAGCGAGGAAGTGTGTTTTCTCACGTACGAAGCCGGGGCGCGCGAGGAGTCTGCTCCTACCGCCCGCGTGGGAGCCGCAGTAACCCCGGCCTGGCCGTCCCCGCTGAACCGTCTCAAACGACCCTCCTCATCAACGTCGACATCGTCACTGGCCTCTCGCAAACTACTCAGGCCCGGTCCAGGCCGACCGCTCATGCTGAGGCTTCCACCTTCCCGACTCAGTCTATAGGGCTCCGTGTACGGGTACGGCGGAGCAGAAGAAAAATCCACTTCATCTTCGGGCAGTGGAGTCGCAAATTGTCCAACGCCGTCATCGCTGTCGCTGGTGGAGAGCGCGGGAAATACGATAGAAGCGGAATCGTACGCCGTGGGCGTGATAGGAGCGGAGGAGGACGCGCTGGCGTTGAGGGGAAGGGGAACGGAAGCGGAGGAGGCGTGGCCGATGACGTAAACCTCCGATGGCGGGTAGTCGCGCTGGCTGTCGCCGTCGGCGTCCGTGCCTGCTAGGCCATCACTTGAAGCATCTGTTCCTCCTCCTCCACCATTCAGGAGAGGGTTACTTCCACCGGTGAGTTTGGCGGTGGGTTGGGAAGAGAGAGAAAAAGGAGAGAAGGAAGGTCGAGCATCACCGTCTCGAACGGCTGTCGAGCGACTATCGACCGTGCGCGACGAAGAGCCGCTGATGCTCATCGCAGCACCGGTCAATGAAGGCGCAGGGATCTTGGAGGAGGCCGGGGATCGCCTCTTGCCAAGACTGAAGAGGCGTTTCAGCCCGCTCCCTCTTCTGCTGACGCTGCCTCCTCCAGAAGCGGGATTCAAGCTCCCTGTTCTCCCAGAAACGTTGGAAAGGGAAGCAGACCGATCGGGGCTTGCCGCTACGCCTGTATCTCCAAGAGCTGTCGTAGGAGCTGGGAGGGCGGTGACGACGTTGGTGGAGGAGATGGAGGATGTAGCAGGAGAGGTGACGCCGGCGCCTCCGGCGGAACTCAAGATTCCGAGGCCCACCAATTCAGTCGAGACAGATACACCTGGATCGGTAGCCTGAATGCCATTGGTAAGGGCATACGCAGAGACAGAGGCCGAGTGTAGGAGGACGTCGTTCTGCGAGTAAGAGCCAGGCAGACGGCGCGTGGAGCCGGCGATCGGAGCAGAGATGTAAGAGGACGGACGCCTGCCCTTGTTGGCTGCAATGCTAGGAAGCGAGCTGGACGATACGGAGACAGAGAGAGAGCCGGAGCGTTGTGGGAGCTTCTGCTGCTGCTGCTGTTGCTGCTGCTGCTTCTGAAGCTTAGACCCGCGCCGACGCATGGTGTAAGGCTTGGAGGGGGGAGGGGGCTGTTATCGGTGGGAAGGATGCGCAAATGGGAGGTAGAGACAGACGGAATACAAGATCAGGAAGAGATATACGAAAAACCCTGAGACGAACGGGTCCGGTGCGGTCCGAGGTATATGGAGTGTAACGAGCGACGCGGGGTGTTGGAAGAGCGCTGGCTGGCTCAAGCAATGAGAGCGGGGGCGTGGGAGGCGAAGGAAAAGAAAGAAAGAAAGAGCAAGGGCATGACAAAGCGGCGCATCGCAACGAGAGAGATGCGGGCGAGAAGAAAGAAAAAGGAGGACGAAGAGGAGGGTGGTGGTGGTGGTGGGAGGGAGAATGGATGGGATGGATCGCCGGACAGATATTCGGGCTAGCGTGTGGCATGCGCGTGCGTGGGTAGGATAGTAGCATACTCCTGTACACGAGCAGCGACCGACATGCACATATATTCGCACGCGTCGCATAAGCGGGGTGCGCCTATGGCCGCGCATCACCGCCTGGCGATTGCCGCAGTCAAAGCGAGCTCGGGCCGGTGTCGAGAAAGAGAGACGATCTGATCAAACGCAACGTCGCGCGACAGGCGCAAGGACAGGACTGACAAGCGGTGGTGGTGGTGGAGAGAGACAGGCAGACAAGACGAGACAAGACAAGACAGGCGGACAGCACGGGAGAAGCCAGGCAACACCCCTTTACCCTCGTCGTCCCCTTCCCCTTCCACCGCTCTTACGCCACCGCCTACTCATCGTTCTCGCTCGGCCTCCGGGGCCGCCGTCGTTGGATCCAGAAAGAACGTCGGGCGAACGGACGGACGACAGACGGACAGACGGACGGACGGACGGACGGAGAGACGCACAGACGCACAGACAGAAGTGCGACGACACAGACGAGGGACGGCGGCGATCAGGACTGGACAAGACGAAGGAACGAGCGAAGGAACGAACGAGGCCAAGGAACACCTCGCACTTTGATACAGCATCGACACCCCCGACGACGCATTCGGAGGTCCCCCTGACTCCCCTCTGTCCCTCCCGGTCTGCGCTGGCGCCTCTGCCTTCCGGGCGAGCGCCGCCTTCCGAACATGGTGCAATACTTCCAGGACAGCGTCTTGCACAAGTGAGCGTCCCATCCTCTTTCTCTCCCACGCCGCACCTGTCGCCGCCGCTCTCTATAGCAGGCCATTTGGCCTGGCCGAGCTCCAAGGCTCTCGTGACTTCCGATCGTATGCGCTGACACCTCTTCCCCTGCCCTCGTCCGACGATAGCGACCCGTTCCACGCCGTCTTCCTTTCCTTCTTCCTCCGCTACCCTAACCCACACTCGTCCCACGTCATCTCCGTCGACGTCCTCTCTCGTCATCTCGACCCCAACACCGGGCGCCTCTTCACCCGCCGCCTGCTCCTCAAGCGAGGCTCCTTGCCCAAATGGGCTCCCAAGGGCATCATGGCCAGAGCGGAGAGTTGGGTGTTGGAGGACAGCGAGGTGGACGTCCAAGGACGGGTAATGAGGCACTGGTCGAGGAATTTGGATCACAGGAAGGTCTTGGAGGTCGGCGAGGGTCAGGAGTTTTACGCCGTTGACGATCGGTGAGTCCTGCGCCGCGACCGAACCCGGACGCAGCTTCGACCGACCCCTCCCATCTGAATAATTCATCTGTTTCCCCTCCCCTTTTAACCTCTTTACGCAGGAACACGCGGTGCCTCACCACCGGCCGCATCATCTCCCGCCTCGGCTGGGGACTCACGAATCGGGTCGAAAAGTTCGGCATCACCAGATTCGCCGCACACGTCGAGAAGGTGAGCCGGACTGCCTTGAGCCGCCCATCCTCGTCCATTTGACCTCTCCTTGGGCGGCGGTCGGACGAGTTGGGTCAGACTGTCCTTTGTGAGAGGTATCCGTCTTTGGCGACGGCCAGCGTCGGACATTCTGACGAACCAACCCATCTGTCCCCTCTCGCCATCCGTTCGGCGAAATAGTCTCGACAAGGCCTGAACCTCGTCTTGAGCCACCTCCGAGACCACCTCGCCACTCATCCCCCCACAGAGCGTCTCCGCCAAGCCGCCCCCTTCGCGCACGCCTTCGGAATCACCCATCAACCGGGAGAGGAGGAAGACGAAGATGCGGGGAGAACGTGGGAGAACGCGGCGCGGACGACCAACGAGCGCGGAGACGAGGCCTATCCGATCGCCACACCGTCTTCCTCTTCCCACGGTGAAATGCCGATACCGCAACCCACACCCAACTCGCCGACCCTCACGCCCCTCCGCTCCCTCCTCGAAGAGCGAGTGGCGCTGATAGCCCAAGCGGAGGCAGAAGCGGCGCTGGAGCGAGAGCGCAGTGCCGCGCGAGCTCGGTTCAGAGACCTGCCCGCTGCCGTCTTGGCCCCGTCTTTGGACGGCGGGAGTTTACCGAGGAAGAAGGGGTGGAGTGAGAGGATGAGGGAGCGGGCACGAGAGTGGAGGGAGTGGGGTGAGCAAAAGTTGGGCGCGTATAGAACATGGTGGATGTCCGCTAGGGGGGAGAGCGGTTTTGGAGCGTCGACGTCGGCGCCGTCCTCGGCGTCGACCTCAGAGGACGAGGCGATGGAAAAGGAGGAGGAAGAGGAGGCGGAGGGATCGGTGTCGATGGATAGCGGCGGCCTCAACTTGCGAGGTTGGAGTCGCGGTGTCGGAGAGACCAGGCGTGGTGGAAGAGCACGCGGGGAACGAGGGAGGACGTGGGAAGAGGAAGAAAGGGAGCGAAGACGAATAGAGGCGGAGGAGAAGGCGAGGCAGAGGCAGGTTTGATCTACCGCTCGCGGCTTCTCTAACCTTGCGCCGTGTCCTATGTATTAATTTAAAAGTCTCCCCTGCGATGGAGAATCACCACCACTCTTGCTCTCGAAAGCCCTTTTCAAGGGTGCCATATGCGTCCCGGTCAAAACGAGCGGGCACGTTCCGATACAAAATCTCGCTGGGCATCCATCCGCGGCTGCCAGTGAGCGAAGTAATGTCTAGCTTCTCTCACGATTCCTGCCACCGATGGTTCGGCCGGAACACCCCGACTGACATACGATTACATCCATCTCCTCCCTTGCTGATCCGACGTGTCCGTCCTCGTCGGCACATCATCTCCGTCATCAACGCCCTCCTTATCACCGTCAACGGGAAGCACTTGCCTCGCCAGCGGACTCGTGGGTCTCGTAGGCATGTGCCTCTGCATGCTCGGACTTGGCGGAGCCTGCGCGCCATCGCTCGGAGGGGGCGACGAAGCCGGGGCTGGACTTGAGCCCGATCCAGTCAACTGGAAGCCGCCGTTCGACCGAGGACTGTGGCGCTCCGTGCTGGGAGCCCATGGCCGGTGGTGTGGGAGGTGTTCAGAGGAGGAGCGCAGGCCGACACGGCCGACCATCAGACCGAGGCCGGGCGAGCCTCTCCGACCAGAGACGATGTCGTATGCTCGCGGCGAGACTGCCCCTCCTGGAGAGTAAGGATAGTAGCCAGGTGATTCGCTGGCGGAATAAGGCATGTTGGTACCAGTGGATATAGACCGCACACCATTCAATGCCAGTTCCGGTAGAACGTCATCCTCCTCTTCCTCCTCTTCGCCCCTGTCGACGAGAGGAGGAAGCGGTGCAGAGACGGTTCGATTGAAAAGGACCGGCGCGGCCAGTGTCGGGACGTTGAGAGAAGAAGACGGATCAAGCACATCTGGCTCCAGCAGTTCGGCCTCTTGCAACGCCTGGCG
Source organism: Peribolospora baueri (assembly GCA_029717555.1). Taxonomy (NCBI): domain Eukaryota; kingdom Fungi; phylum Basidiomycota; class Peribolosporomycetes; order Peribolosporales; family Peribolosporaceae; genus Peribolospora; species Peribolospora baueri. Next base: position 15,633 of record JAMDHS010000156.1, read on the forward strand.
AAGTGCATGACCAGTGTCGTCGATCGAGCGTAAGAAGCGAAGAAGCTCCTTGCAAAGCTGATGGAATAGGAACATAGATGTCGTCGTGAGCACAGGCCGTATCTATGAGCTGGCTTGAGAAGTGCACTCACAGTCCAATCCTGCGTCTCCATGGCTCGTTGAAGCAAGCGAGCAGTGCGCTGCAATATTCGGTTGTAGAGGGTCAAATTACGGCTCAAGCTTCAACAACTCCCTAAGCAGGACTCTTCAGAGAGCTGGGTTCGCACCTTGCTGCTTTCATCCAGCTGCTCAAGGTTATGAAGCACCAAGAGGTACGACGCAGCCGTTTTGAGCTGGTTGGCTTCAAGACATTGCTGCGCCATCAAAGTCAAATGTCAAACACGGATAAAAAGAAAGGATAAAAAGAAATTGCTCAGTGCAAAACGTCTCTCTCCACCCTCCTTTTCTGTGACCCACCTCAAAGAGATCCTTAGGCTTGCCAACCACGTCAAACAAGTACGCCCACCGCGCCACCTCAGTCTTGCGGGCACAACCGACGACGACCTGCCGGGATTGGACAAAGTGGTCGAGAAACTCGACGACTCGGGGAAGCACGGCATGCGGACCCCATGGGGTTGTCGATTGCTGCTGCTCCGCTCCCGGCCCTCCGTCAGCCGAGCGCTCGTGTCCGTTGGTCTTTGCATCGGCCACCGTCCCGCCGTCGGCTGGTTCGTCTTGTTCGACGATAGATCCCGACGAGATCTCGCGACGGATGATGCCGCCCTTCTCCAGCCGTGCGTATTCACTGTTGCCGTATCCTGCGTCGGCCTCATCTTCCAGAACAGCATGGAGAAGAATCTCGAGCGCGTGTGCGAAGTAGACGAGAGCCTCGTAGTGAGATGCGAATAGAACGGCCTCTCGGACTTGCGAGCACTCCAGGTGGTAACGGAGGACGTGGTGGAGGAAAAGGTGGGTCTACGTCCGGAAGGAAAGAGAAATAGTTGACAGCTTCCGGATGGGAAAGGACAATGCAAGGGAAGGCAAAAAAAAAAAAAAAAAAAAAAAAAAAACTCACGTTTGTATTCGTCCGGAAAGTGGCGAAGTCGAGCGACCTACGGATAGAAATCTCTGGATCGACGCCGATGATGATACCCTTGTCCATCAAGACGCCTGGAAGCGAAAGTGACGAGCGCCGTCAGTTTGCTTGGCAACTGCCATATACGCCTACCCGTAGATTCCCACTTACACAGAGGGTAAAAGTCCAAGGGGATGTTTAAACTCTCCTCGATCGTCTCGTACGCATCAAAGGCGTCCACCTTTGCGGTCTCAATGGTGAGCGCGTCCAGCCAGACCTTTATGCCGTGTCCGTCGTAGCCCCAGAGCGAGTTCTCGAGGGTACCGATGCCTTGAAGGTGCGTCCAGTAGTATTCGATCTTGTCGGCTAGGATCTGCATATCGTATTTCACTTCTTCTTTGGCGGACTGAAGAAGGGAGAGCAACTAGTTAGTGAGCAGCGGTGTCCTGATGTGCGCATCAAAATATGTTATACAGGTAAGAACCCACTCTGCGAGGCCTGAGGAGGACAAGCTTGCCGTCAATCAGGAAGATGATTGTCGCCACAGCAAGATCATCGACCGGATCGCCAAACCCTGAACGCGAAGCGACGAACTCAATAGCGTTAGCGCCAGAGGCAGGCCCATCAGAGGGCGTCCGGGAACAGCGAGAAGACTCACGCTGCTGGGCAGGGGGAATCATCCAGCTCATGCCCCTAACTCTGGCGGGCGACCCGACAACGCCGTCGAACGTGATGCTGCCGCACAGCCTCAACTTGATAGTATCGGCGGTGGGTACGATCAGGTAATGGTAGAAAGTGTTGTCGGCCGTATAGACGAGAAGCGAGTTGTCGAAGAGGGAGGTCAGGATGATGGAGCTAGGAAGCGTCTCGAGGTGGAGGATGGATGAATTATCAAGATCGAGGTCGCGGGAATATAGTCGTATCTGGTGCTGGCCATTGGCTTCGACGGCGGCGACAAGGACGTGTTGGAACCACTGCAAGCCGCCGCGGACGTAAAAGCCGTTCTCCTGCTGCTCGTTCGTGAACAGCTTCCAATGACCCGAGACAGCGCTGTAATGAGTCAGGCCATGACGACCGGCGACAGCGATCAGACCCCCGTCAGAGCTAATAGCGGCGTAGCGGATAGGCCAATGTTGAGCGATGTAGACTTTGGGTATCTGCAAAGACGAGCGCTCTCAATGATCATCGACTGTCTACGGGTCTGTCCCCGCGATCACGAACCTACGATACTCACTTTGATGTGATGCCAGACGTCGGACTCCGGATCAATAATGCTCATATCTGGCTGATCTGCGCCGCGATAAACGAGTACGCGGTCCTCGAGTTGGATGAACGCATATTGCGTGTTATCCTGTCCGTCGAACCGAAACAGCATCAGCGACGTCGGACGCGGTTCGGTATCTGTATTGGCACAAGATCCTTACCGGCGAGTGCTGCCCAGCAACAGCGCTCTTGGCAAAGGGTATACAGAAGAGCTGGGAATCTATATTCGATTGAGTCGTCCACCTGTCAGCCATGAATCTTCTGCGACAGCATTGCGAGAGACACATGACAGACCTGGATCGGTGAAGCCCTCCTTTTGTAATCGCAACACAACAAGCTCATTGTTTCCGGGTATCCAAAACTAGAACCAAGAACAAATCAGCTCGCGCGCTAGTCCATGTAAGGAAGAGGAAGAGGCTTACAAGATTCTTGATGCCGAACATGAATACGTCTTTGAAAGAGCCCGACCTGAGCGCGGCATGTGAGGCGAGAGCAAGATACCGATGAGAATGTCCTTGAGCAGCCAGTAAGCGGCCCAAAACACTCACACTTCGGCCCCCAAATCCTCCCTCAAGCTGCACCCCATGAGTTTTCCAAAAGCGCTCCATGTTGCCCATCCCTTCTCCCACCCTACGGCCAACGCAAAACCGTCGCTTGTCCATGCAAGACTCCGAACTGGACCGGTGTTGAGATAGGAAGCGGTGGATTTAAGCGCTTGTCGAACGGAAAGGACGTGGGAGAATGGCGGAGGTGCGAAGGGGGAGCGATACGTGTAGACGTTGATTGTTCCGCTATAGCCGAGGGTCGTGGGGAAGGGGGTAACCGGAAGGGGGAGGGGAGTGTAAGCGTTGGTTGCTGCGCACAAGTATGCATGCACGGCGTAAGAGGCGGATGAATTCACTCACTCCTGCAGACCCACAGCGATGAGCGAGAGTCTGGCATTCGCGGCAATGACTGCTCCTCTTTTCGTGGGCGGCAGCTCGCCGGTCTGCCTATCTACCTCGCCAGGCACTGCAGTAGAAAGGGATGAGGTGGATCCAGCTGCCGGCGTAGAAGCGCCGCTGCTGTTGGCCGGACGAAGGCCATGAAAGCAGTAGCCTTTCCAGATAGCTGTCTATACGGAGGTGAACGAATGGTGCCACCGTAAGCGAGCGACATCGTAAGCGAGCGACATCGTAAGCGAGCGACATCGGCGAGGATGACAAGTCGGACCACAGAAACACACTTGGGCATCTACCCTGAACGTTACGAAGTATGCTTTCCCGTCCGAAGCGAGCCACACGAACAAGTCAGTGGGGCGATCGTGGACGATGCTGACGACAGTCACGGAGGCTGGAAGACGAGAGAAAAAGCAAGATGAACACCGAGGGTTATTGATGACAGCAACAAGAAGGGAAACAAAGTCTCACAGCTTCCCCTTTCCAGCCACGACAATCTCGATAGAAGGTTCGTCCGAGCAGGCTCGCCCGTTCGCCATGGGATGCACTGAACAGCCGGCGGGCTCCGGGTGGAAACAATCAGGTAGTCGTCCGTAGCCAGAGAGCTGATTTAATTGTAACAATAAGATCAAATGAGAAGAGGTACCTGCATCCTTGGGAGAGCTGTCCTGAGCTCACCACTCTAGTCCGGCATCGATCTTGATGACGAGGCGAAAACTGAGAAGATAAGTCGCTGTTTGGTCGCCCTCGCCCGACCCTGCTGAGAAGGAAGCAGTGGCGGCTGGTGGTAGGGCGCTGTGCGTGTACACTGGAGCGGTACGGGAAACCGTAAGAGTGTAGGTGATAAGGAAGCCTGAGGTCGTCTGTGGAAGGGAGACAGAGGGAAGACGAGAAGGTCAGGGACCCTCTATGTCTCAACAGTCGGTTGAAATCAGCTGGAACCTCACCTCGATCACAATGACAGAGGCGTCCGGCTTCCATTGTACGCGGACGTTGGTGCCGTACTCTTCGACGGAGCGGACGGTGCGTCTGAGCTTGGCGACGACGTTCATCGGCTGCCCACAGGCGTGATCGAGTTGAGCAATGAATTGAGTTTCACTTCGAGCTGAGCGGGGGCTGCCTGGAACCTCTGACCAGGGCAAAACACTCACCCGTATGGTCCACACCGCGAGCTCGTCTCTGGTGATGGTGACGAACATTGTCCCATTCTTGCTCCGCTTGGCCTCGAGCACCTCGTACTCTGCGCTCTGCTCCGCGGGCGGGAAGCGCTGCACCGAGTACGGCGGCGGGCGGGCGATGGAGGAGGTGGTGGAGAGCACCCGGGCAGAGCCGGTGGGCCAGTACATCTGTGTAGATCAGGGCGCAAGGTGACTGCGATGCGTGGTGGTCCGTCCTCGACGAACACCGTTGCTCATTATCGTGCCATACTACGTCCAACTCCTTCTCGCAATGGCTTGAGCGAGCGTGCCGTGCACGTGATATGGAACGCCGCAGTCGCGCACTCGGCTGGCCCTGGCAATACCAGCTCCATCCCCTCCTCGTCCATCGGCAAGCGCTCGTCTATTTTGTGGTCATGATCACACATGCACTTTGGCACGCCGATGCATGGGATGCTTGCACCGCGTTCCTGCATGTGTTGTCTTTGGCGCACCGCTTTCATTGGACGACTCTTGTCCTCGACGCCGACGCAAACGACGCGCGCTGATCATCAAAGCTTTTCTTCGCGATTGGGTCTCCCTAACCGCATCTGGGTGAACAGAACGCGGACATCGTTTTCAATGTCTCACGCCCCATTCCGCTTTTGATGGAGTGCCACCTTTCTTCTAGTCTCTATAAATGGTTCGTTTCCCTGTTGAACCTTCGCTCTCGACCTCCCTCGTTTCTTCCCTTTCTCCAACGCCTGATTCGATTCGAACCATTCCAGATGAAGACAGCCGCCATCCTCTTTGCCTTTGTTGCCTCGTCCGCCGCTGCGCCGGCTGTGCAGACTCCCGGCAACCGCCGCCAATTGCCTCTGCCGTTCATCAACGGTGCTATGCCTCTCCCCGGTTTTGCGAACCCTCTCACTGGCGGTGTGGAGGATGTGGAACCTCCCGCCTTAGAGAGCGCGGACCCTGCCATCTGGAGGGGCGGCGACTCCACCTTGGAGGCCAAGAACTCTAACAAAGCCACCGCAATCTCGAACCCTAAGGTGGGTTAGGGACGGCCAGCGCTTTCCTTGCTGGCAACCTATCGCCCTGACGTACCCTGCCCCCTCCCCGATTCATATACCATTCATAGCAAAATACGAAAGTTAAGGTCAAAGTCATCAATCAGATAGCCCCAGTACTCCCAGTTTTCACCGGCCACACGTCGTGGCTTGCCGACGATGACGTTCCCGACATGTCGTTCGCATCCCTTACGGGAGACTACTTCTTTCCCGCCGGTTTTGTGTCCAAGCACCCGTCCAGGCGTCCTCCGAACAGGGAGGCTGCCCACGAGATGCATCGGGAGGCCCATGGGGAGACTGCTGAGAAGAAGGCCAACCGTCCGACCCAAATTCACAATATGTTCCTCGGCTCGGGCAACCAACAATCCGATTTTTCGGGCGATGGCAATGACAAGGGTAACAAGTCGGGCAACGCTGCTGCTGATCAGCTGGTGGGTCTCCTCTGCCCCCTGCTCTTCAGTCCGGTTCTAACGCAGCTCACGTAGTTTCTTCCCGCTTCTGTTGCCTCGCAGGCTAATGGTAGCCGGGGCGGTTTCGGCGGTTACGGCCAGAACGCCGCTGCCGGCCAAAGCGAGGGTGGCGGTGTGGGCTCTGGCTCGGGCGTCGCTGCTGGCGGTAATGGTGGCCATGGGGGCATGGGAGGCT
>JAMDHS010000157.1:0-21561 GCA_029717555.1 Peribolospora baueri
TGTGTTTTTTTTTTTTTTTTTTTTTTTTTTTTTTTTTTTTTTTTTTTTTTTTTTTTTTTTTTTTCTCGTCTCTCTATTTTTCTCTCTTCTTCGACTACCGGGCCTTCATTTATCTACTCCCAGTCCTCCTCCTCCATCACGTCTGATTCCTCCACGGACGCCTCTTCCTCCGAGGGCTTTCCCGCCCCGCGCCTTCCGCCTTCTCTTCTCCCTTCCACCTCCAAGACTGCCGTTAGCGCTGTGACGACGGAAAATGACGAAGAAGCGAGCAGACGAAAGGAAGAAGCTCGAATTGCGAAAGCAAAAGCGAGGGAGCGAAGGAGGGAAGCAAAGGCCAACGATTTCAGGGCGTATTATATGAGACAGATCACTGACGCCTTTGGGGATGATCTTGACGAGATGAGGAAGGTGAGCCACTCCGTTGAACATTCCATCCTCCGGCTGCCATTCAACACTCCATCGTTTGGCCGTTATCTCACATCTCCATTCTGTTCGCCTACAGCGAGAACCCATGCTTCCGACGACGTCCCGCCTTCCCCTCCTGATCGACGCGCTAGCCTCGGGCGTCGACATCTTCTCCACCGACGCGCTGACGTCGTACACTTCATCCAGACGACGAGAAGAAGCGCTCGGTCGGGAGGCGGCGGTGGCCGGACTGTTCTCGCGGCCGGAGTCGGGGAGGGGGCTAGGGGAGCAGGGGACAGGGAAGGAAATGGAGGTGGACGAAGAGGGGAACGAAGAGAGGAAGAGCGAGGACGAGGACATGGATGGCAGGGACGGCGAAGTGGGCATAGTTTTGGCTACGTTGGATCGTTAACGAGTTGAGGAATTGGATGGCGCGTCTGCAAACTCTAACGTTCGTCCTCCGAGTGGCCTTTGCATGGAGACCTCAACCCGCCGGCCACACAGAGACGCATGCGCACGGACGGGTCCAGCGTCTGTGGACACTGACGTATCCATCGCTCGCTCATGACGACCCTAACCCTACTTCCATCGCTCTCGCGGGGATTCTCATTGTTTCGCAGAAGCGGTGCTGCATAGATGTTGAACTGCCCGTGTCTGATGCGGAGACCGGCGATCAAACGAGGCACACAGCTCTCCGTCGACGTTTGCCATCGTTCTTCTCGTCGGGTTCGTAACACGTCTGGATGAGGGGGGTGGACGACGGAGCGACAGTGACACTGGACTACTGACGAGAGGCGACCCTGGACCATGGACGACACTGGCGAGCGAGCCATATATATAATATTCAAAAATTGATGTGTACTGTAGAGATATCCGGGATGCTCGCACCGGCGCGGTCTAGTTGACGTCAGACCCAAGCCAGTTGTCCGCGGCATGACAATTGCGTCCGCAGTAACGTTCGACGCTGTTTGGCCTGGACGTTGTTTGCGCTGGAGTCGCCGACGCTTGCACTCTCTACCATCGTGCACACACACCTCGCAGCTGTCCTTGCCCGCTATCAGCATCCCCGCCTCATCAAAGCAGTCCGGTCCGCGTCCTCCCGCGGTCGCCACCACAGCATCCCGTCCGTTTTTCACCGCACCCGTCTTCTCCGCAATCATGAACTTCGAGGGGCCCTTCTTCGCCTTCCGTCTCGCCAATCCAGAGCTGGGCCTGGCCGGCCGGTTTATTGAAATCACCTCCCCAGCCGCGTTCCATACCGACGGTGTCGCCCCTTCTGCCTCCCGCGGTGTCCGTCGAGGCCGTGGTTCCGGCGGCCCCAAAGCGCGCGGTCGCGGTCGCGGTCGCGCCGGACTCCCGGCTGGCAGCCTTGCCTCTGGTCACCACCCCGTCCATCGCGGACCGACGTTGGAGATGATCGATGCGGAAATTCACGAGCATTATAGGATCGCCAGTTTGCTCAACCCCGCTCACGACGCTCAGAGCCGCCCATCTTCGTCGGACACCCTACAAGACCCCTCTATCGGTCCTCCGGCAATCGCGAAAGACTGGACGATGATGTCGATTTGCTCATCCATCGGCGGACCACCGCGTTCCATGTCGGACATCTCGATGAGGACCGTACCCCCAGGCTCTATATCCGACATCTCGATGAGGACAGCGACACCAGAGGCCACGTTCATCGTCGAAAACTCAACAGGGCCCAGCCCTTCCTCTATTTTTTCGACACGGGGGGCGGCGCAAATAGAAGGGAATGGGGAGCCGGAGTGGACAACGTCAGAATCGGAGTCGGACTCAGAAGACAACGGCCGAACTGTTGTCGGCAACCAATCATGGAATGACATGGACGCTGATGCGACCCCTTCTTCCACGATGGACTCCCTCAAGCTGCGTACAGAACCCGAACCCAAACTAGTTGCTTCGGCGCCCTCTCCAGTTGGCTTGGTTAGAGTACGGGAGAGGAGGGGGAAGCGCAGGGGCCGCCAGCCGCTCAAGCCCCCGACAATCGAGTCCCAACCTTTGTGGACGTCATCAGAAGGGGAAGTTGCTCCCCTCAGGGACCTACCTACAGCGTCGAGAGGGAAGGTGGGCCGTGGGCGGGGTAGAGCTCGCAGTCGGGGAAAGGGTGCTCGGGCAGGCACCAAGAGACCGGCGAGGGCGGAAGCGAGGGCGGACACCAAAAGGCCACGATCGATGGACACAAGACTGGCAGACCTCTCTTTACACACGACTACGGAAGATGGCGAGGACGCTAACCCGAGGTAATTCGCAAGCGTCCTCCTCCTTTGGAAGATCCTTCCCTTCGTTCATACCAGTCACCCGAGCTTTGTCTGCGCGCAAGTCACATATGAAGGATTGAACTGCTGGCTGTACGCTCATCTGTATATGTTATATACCCCTCATGTGCTCACGGACTTTATGGGCTGTCTGTGCCCCCGAATGTGCCAAGTCGAAAAGAGCTCGCTATGGGAACAAAGTCATAAGACGTAAGACGAAGACGACACGGTAAAGGACAAGTGTTTATTCGAAGGGGACTGATAATACGTGAGCCTCTTAGAATACGATACTTTCCGGTTCGACAACGAAATTTCGTCCGTTTGGTCGTACGGAAATGCCGTCTTTGTCAATCGAGAGAGATTTGCGCATGTCTACGAGTTGACCCGAAGAGTAGACGACGGCGAACGAGAGGTGATATAAGCGAAACAGAAGTAGGAGACGTGAGAGACGCGCGAATCGAACGAGCGGCACGAGACGCAAGAGGGACACTCACCGAACGCATCCTCGTCTCGCCCGTTCTCACCCCCACCTGCGTAATACTCTCGTACCCTTCTGTACACACTATACCCCATTTTCTCATACATGCCCACGGCGACGCCGTTGCTGGGTCTCACGAACAGATCGACGAACCAGCCCTGGTGGACTTTGTCTGACACTGACTCAAGGAGATCCATCATCGAGCGTGCTAGACCGAGGTGTCGATATTCCGGGGCGACGGTAATCGCGGTGACGTGACCGTGGTGGAGCGTGCCCCTGCCTTCCGCTTTCCCAATCACTGGGAAGAGAGAGAGAACACGATTAAAATAGGAAGCGTGAAAACAAGAAAAGTTGCAACGTCTGGGTAAACGCAACACACATGCTCACCATATCCCATTGTTCGGCCACTAGGGCTTTCTTCCATAAAGCTTAGATCAGGCCATCTTGCGAGGTAGTCGAGGTAGAACGAGATGGAGTACTACCAATCGAGACGCACGCAAAGGAGCGCGCGAGATGTGGATGTGTGACTTGTTAATTGTAATGGAGAGGTGAACCAAACAAAAAGCAAATAGCATAAGTGCCCCTCACTGTTTCCGTCCAGGTGTCTAAGTTACTGGATGCGTCGGGGGAAAGGGAAAAAGGGAGAACTTAGTTCGCAGCTAGTTTCGCAAACGACCGCGCATCGAGAAGCTAGAAGAGATGAGGGATGGCGGCGACGTCGACGGCGGCACTCACATGTTGTTAAACTGAAACAAGTCGTCCGCCTTCAATGGGCGGAGGAGAGCCATTCTGCCTTGCTTGACTTTGACCTGGCCTGGCCGAAGGCGGGAGTCGTCGACGATAACGGCGGCGCTGCCCTTCGTCCCTGGCTTGGTCTGTGCTCAGAGGACATGCCGATCAACGGGAACAGCATGCTGCGGCAACCACCGACCGGAGATGGTTCTTGTGTCTGGCCTCGGCCGCTACTGCTGTGCCATTCAAGCCTCCACGAACTGTGTGACTCCAGACACGACTCTTGTTGTGTTTTGAGACCATTTCGAAACACTCTGAATTCTTCGAGATTCTCAAGCTATGCTCATGGCCTTTCCCGCCCATAATGAGGCGAGACGAGGAGGCAGAGTATAGCATGTCACGCCGGATGGGGAGGTGGACCCGTCGATCAACATCGATGCATGCCATCGATTGAGCGCGCCAGGGAAAGGATCACGCTGTCACACCTATTACTCCCTCCCCAGCGAGAATCTACTCGAAGAAGAGGGTTCTGACCATTTTTTGTTCCTGTCCAGAATGCCTTGGCGCCCAAATACTCAAAAGACGAGCGACCGCGGGCCTTCTCGCCCACGACGTCGGATTCCTCATTGCTCCCAAGGTCCCAGCACCACCTCTCGCTCCTCAATCCGTCCCCACACCCGACACTCTCCAATCCGACGGCTGGCTGTCTGGATTCAAGAGACTCTAGGACGCGTCGAACGTAGCCAGAGGAGCTCAGGATAGCTCCCTGTTTCGTATCTAATCTTTCTCTGCGTGCAGAGCAAGTCTCGCTTCGCTGTCTTTCCGATCCGACACGCGCCACCGCGACTACATCAGCTTCGGCACAAGAACGAGAGAAGGCCCCTCAACCGGAGATACGAAACGAAAGGTCGCGTTACGACAGGATCGACAGGATACAATGTACATCCCCAGGCTCGAGGCGTGTCTGGTCTTGTTCCTTTCAATCGTCCTCGTCGGGGACGTGGTATCCGGTGCCGATATTAGTCGGGCTCCGCGGGCGGAGCATGGTTGGTTTCAGATCCCGTCCAGGTTCAGCCTGAGGAAAGCCCAACCGTCGCCGGAAACGGACACGAGTGACTCGGGGCGGCCTCGTCATACCGTGCACATCCGTGGCCGAGTGAAGCACGAGAACGACGTCATCCCGTCTGCCAGCAGCTCCGCCTTGTTCGCCCGTAGGGACGACAACCCGGACGCCGCGGCAGCGGCCGCTGCCGCTCTGTCCTCGTTGAGTGCTAGCCAAGCCACGGCCACGGCTGGAGGCTCCTCGTTGCCCGCTAGTGCCAGCCTTCCGACATCCGCCATAAGCTCTGCTTCGAGTACAGGGTCGTCATCTTTGCCCACCTCGTCCACATCGTCGCCCTCGCCCTCACAAGGCTCGGGGACTGGTTCTATTTTCAGTCCTCACAGTGGACTCTTCGGGCTGGCCATTTTCCTAATTGTCGCCTGCTGTAAGTGACCCCTATCTAACTGTTACACCCGTATTTTGTTCTTAGAGCTGACAGACGTCCCTCTCAACGTTGTTTCTTCTTTCGTTCCGTCCAGTCATACTTGTCTGTCTAACTGCCATTGCTGTTGGCAAGTTCATCGTACACAGGAATATGCGCATGAAGGACGCTTCCATATTCTCAGAGGCCATGTACGACCACAAGACGCTTCCTGTCCTCACGAAAACCGACGCGGCGCCTCCTTACAATCGTCGCAAGTCCAGGAAGGGATTCTCACACCGTCGCTACTCCAGCTCCAGCTCTGAGTCTACCGTAGTAGGATCGGACGACGCAAAGTGGGAAAAGCGTGTCATCGGCCCCCGTGACTACAAATCAGGTGCAAAAGCGGTCAATTCAAGGAAGTACGTTAGCGACGGCAGCGGCAGCGAAGGATGCCACTCCGATAGCGGCTGCAGCGACGTTGGTAAGACCGAGTCAAAGAAGTGGTCGCAGGTGATCGAGAAGCCGATCGCAGCTGCGACGGTCACGCGAACGCCCGCAGCGGTGCCTTTGAACAACCGAGACACCTTTGCCTTTTGCTCGCCCGCGCCGGAGCCAAGGCGGCCCCCGTCTGCTTACCCGGTATCGCTGAGCGCTGGTCAAGGGCCTCATATTCGGCAGGTTCGTCCATGTTCGACTCCGGTGCTCGCCGTACCAGCGACTGCCGTTTCCGCAGCGCAGGCCGCTAGGCCATATAGTACCGCTGCTTCCAAGCCCGGCGGTGGCGAGGTCAAAGACGTTTACACCACTCCTGCGCGATGGCAGCAGCAAGCCCCCTCGACCACGGCGGGGGCGCCTCCTAGGCGTTCCGGCGGAGGTCGCTCTGCGGGCATCAATTTGCCAGCTGACTCCCCACTCGCCCGCCATAGGGCTATGAAGAGGGAAAGTCAACTACAACAAGCTGCCAGTGCGCGCGTCGGAGGCGGGCGCGAGGGAGCCAACTCGAGGCCACTCACGAATCCATTTGAGCGGCATGGGCAAAGTAGAACGACAAACGCCTCCACGCGGACGGCTACGGCAGCGTACGGGGCCTCGGCAGCGGTGAGGCGTCCTAACCCGCTCCCTACGCTGCCTTCTTCATTCCTTTGAGCGAAGCGTGTCGGGGTTTGGGAAAAGCATCCCCCTCCGTGTAGCTGCTCGTTTTATCGTCTATCCACGTATCTACACCTATCCATGTAGAGTACTCTTAACACTCGTTTACCTCCACTTAAATCTAAACTTGAATCACTCCAAAGGTCGATGAGCCGAGTCGGAAGTTGACCCAGTTGAGCAAAGCGGTGACACGTCTGTAAGGGGAAGGGATGTATGTATGAACGAAGGGAAACGCGCACATGGGCGGCCAAACGCGGCCATGGCGACGAACGCGTCGTCGCTGCACGGAACTCGATCACAAGTCGACGACGACTACTTTCTACCATCATCCTTGGTTGCCCTCCAGCTTCGTTGTTTTCTTCGTTCCCTTTAAGACGGCCCGTGAGGAACGTTGGAGGCACGCGTAGCGCGAGCCAACGATGGTGAGTTACTGATGCACGTTGCATCGTCTTTTTCGCTCAGCCAGGGCAGGACAGCATGGAGCTGGTCAAAGGCTTCCTAGGAAGTTGGAAGGGAGGATTGGCGAAGGGCTCAGAAAAAGAACGGGGGACTGGCTGTTTTGTCCATCCGTCCAATCCGTTCATGTTTGCGGCTTCTTCGGTGTCACCGTCGGATGGGCTGGACGTACGACGTGGGCTCCCTCTCCCGTCCGAGCTCGTAGTCGGGCGGATCGACGTTTTCGGGACCTCCGTCTGTCTTTCCACGCTGTCTTGCTTCCTCTTCCCTTTCAGATCTGTGGACCAATTTATTGAGTGGTTTGTCGAACTGTTGGGCTCATTCACTGCCCGTTCATGTTCCTCCCCGCCAGCTACCCCTCACACTCCTCAATGCGGCTCAGAACAAGCCTATGGTGCGTGTGCCGTCCCAAATGCCTTTCCGGCGTCAGAGCAGGCGTCCTTGTCCCTGGACGGAGTGGACGCGTAGTGGCCGTTCGCGGGCGATTTATGTTGGCACGGACAGACGGATGGACCAGACCGCTGATCTTCCCTTTCTTTTTCGCCTTGTCTTGATCGCTCTATGGCCAATCTCCCCCTTGTCACAGCTCGTCGAGCTCAAAAACGGCGAGACGTTCAACGGCCACCTGGTCAACTGCGACAACTTTATGAACCTCACGCTCCGAGAGGTGTATGAAACCAGCGCTGTGAGTTACCCGGGATCGCGGGGGGAACGTAGTTATTCCATACAGGAGCAACTTGGCGACAGGAGGTGAAGCGGAAACATCGGTTCAAATGGGCTGACGGCAGTCTTCGCACCCTGTCTCCTTGCTTCGTTTCTCCATTGGCTACGCCGTTATCCATTCGCGTCGACTTGGCTTGGATAGACAGGAGAGCAGTTCTGGAAGCTGAAAGAGTGCTACATCCGGGGAAGCACGGTGAGCGTACGGCGCGAAGCCGTCTCCTCGAGGTCGTCTCGTGAAAACCGACCTCGCTTTCATCGTTGATCACCCCCGTAGGTCTCTCACTGATCTCCTCTCCCTCGCCATTTCAGATCAAATACTGCCGAGTAGCCGAGAACGTGAGTGGCACGGTTACGGTCTTCTTCCTCTCTTCCTCTCCTCGAAGCTGTTCGATGATGCCCGTCGACCTAACATCGGCACTTTGCATGACCTTTGTGATCCAAAACTGGGCGGGCGACGTGGGTGGCTCAGGTGATCGACATGGTGAAGGAGGACGAGATGAGGGCGCGAATGGGAAGGAGTGGCGGCGGTGGCGGACGGGGTGGACGAGGAGGACCGCCGGGACGGGGCAGGGGCAGTGGCGGGATGGGTGGCAGGGGAGGCGCGAAAGGGAGGGGAAGAGGTGGTTAGATGAGACGGCTGTGCGTCGGTCGCGTGATCTAGACGATCTCGAGTTTCGAGTACATGTAATCAGTTGTTCGGAAGCTCGGTTGTCGTTCGCTCTTCGCCCACGCATGGACGGAACGATGAGGACATGCGTTCGTTTCGCTCTCAACCGCGGCGTCGCCGCTGAGGAAGAGGAACGAACGAGAGGTGTGGCGAACACGGCCGCCGTCGTCAGCGAGAGCTGGCGGGGGTTACAATGTTCTTGAGTACGTCTTGAGCGTTCGAGTCGCTCAGTGCCACCGCCTGTTCTTTTTTTCCTTCTTTTCTTCCTCTTTCCTTCCTTCCGTCCGTCCGCCCGTCCTTCTTCCCGTTCCGTTCGTCGCCGCCGTCGCCGCCGGCTGGAGCGCTCGGTGGGCGTCGTACGACTTCGGCTCGCTTGTCTCACTTTCGGCCGGGAGGCGGGAAAAGGAAAAGGGGGAGCCTGGCTTGATAATACTTGATGAAATAGTAGATTATAAGGGAGGGTAACACTTGAAGCTATTGGTTTCTGTTAGGGTTATACGGGTGAGTCGGGACGCCGGCCAACGCAACGTGCATGGGCAGAGAGCGTCCCACATCGGATCGACCACCACCTCCACCACCATCATCAACCCCAACCAGCCCGTCACCACCTCTGCTTCCTTCTCTCCTCATCCACTGTCTCTGTACATATCCATCTATCGCCCGCTTATTTCTTTTCGCCTCCCCTCCCCCTTCCCCCTTGACCCCCTTTCGCGTCGGACCCGCCCGCGCCGGCCATTCGTTGGGTGGGCTCACGCCTCCGCACCCACGCTTAGCCACAGGCCATGTCGTCGTACAACGACGACAGCGTGTCCTTCCTCAACGGCCTCAACGCCTTGCCCACTGCATCGGGACAAGGTGAAGGAGGCGCGGGCGATATGGCCTATCCCGACGACGCCTTCGCCGAGCAGCTTGCCCTTTGGACCAACGCTTCTTTCAGCTTCGATCAGGCACCCGGCTCCGCCATCCTAGACGACAAGCCTCCCTCCTCTTCTTCGCCTCCCATGCCCAAGGCTGACGAACCTTCTGATGCCCCCGCCTTCGACGGGTTCCTCTCCTCCGCGCCTTCCGTCACCCCTTCGGCCCCAGCCCCCGCCCAGGACGGGGACCATTCGCGTGACGAACGCCGCCCACCCCAGCCCGTCTCTTCGAGTCCCGCTACGGGCAATGGGTCGTCCAGCGTGCTCCCATCGTTGCCCGCTCTCAGCGGTCTTCCCTTTGCGGTCCCCTCGCTGCCCGCTACCGGCCAGCAGCCCGCGCTTGACCTCAACGTCCTCGCCCTCCAGCAGTTCCTCGCGGGCAACACGGCCGGCTTGGAGCAGGCCTTCCTCCAGCAGCAGGCCACGGCTCAGCTACTCCACCAACTCCAGCAGCAGCAGCAGCAGCAGCAGCAGCAGCAACAGCAGCAGCAGCAGCAACAGCAACAGCAACACTCTGCGCTTGTGTCTACCGCCGTGCCGCTCGCCAACCTCGGCGCCCTCGGTCAACTTAACTTTGGTGTGCCCCTAGCGCCGTCGTCCTCGCAGCAACAGCAGCGGCCTTCCACCGTGGCGACTCCTGCGACGACCGCTCCGCAAGCGTCGCCGCGGCAGCCACTCGCGTCCGCACTTGCCCCTCCCGCCCCGGCCGCCAAGGACAACTCTCCGCCCCCGAAGAAGAAGAGTGCACCGTCGTCGTCGTCTTCGGGATCCGCTCCGTCTCGCCGATCCAGCAACGCCGCCCCCGCAGCTAAATTTGAAACACCCGAGGCCGACGACGCAGCGTCATCCCCTTTGTCTGTCAACATCCCCGATCCCTCCGTGGACTCGGAGGCGCATAAGTTTGCCATTGAGGAGGATAAGCGAAGGAGGAACACGGCCGCGTCTGGTGAGTGGATGCGGCGGATGACCGAGTCTCGTGCATGAACCGCGTACATCCGGGCGGCGTTCGTATGCTCATCTCCAATCCTTCCGTCCCGCTTCACCCAGCCCGTTTTCGGATCAAGAAGAAGATGCGCGAGCAGGCCCTTGAAGCGTCTCACAAGGAGCTCTCTTCGCGCGTTCGAGAGTTGGAGGCCGAAGTGGAGGGCCTGAGGAGAGAGAACGGGTGGTTGAAGTCTTTGATCACGATTCGGCCGGATCAGCAGTGCCCGAGCCAGTTGCCGACCTCCGCCGCTGGGTCGGATAACTCCACTCCCGTATTCTCCGTCACTGCCGCCGAGGCCGCTCAGGCTCAGCAGGTTCTTGCAGACCCAAAACCGCACCTCTCAACCGTTTTCGTCCCGGGCGAAGATGGTCTGCATCCTCGAGGCGTTGGCACCGCTTCCGTGGTGGCGGAAGACAAGGCCCAGCAGAAGGAGATGAGAGACATCCAACCCGCTCCCGCGGTCCAAGGGCTGGCAGGAACGAAGAGGGACAGGGAGGAGTGATGTGATGGATGGAACGTCGGATCGCGCAGATGTTCTCGCGTTCCTCGCTTCCTGTCACCCTTGCCACGTTCGTGTCCCTGTCCGCCGCCGTGTGCGCCTCACCCAAGACACGACCATAACGACCTTTCTCACTCCGCTCCGCGCTCGCAGCCTCGTCGTCTTCGTGATCACCTTCGGGTTCATTTACTCGCTTCCTTAGATTTCGTTTCTTTTTTTTTTCCTTTGATGGGAGTCGTCTCGATCCGCTTCGTGTCGTTTGCCGGGCTCTGCCCTCGGCGCGTCCGGTCATCGGACCTCCTTCTCTGTCTCGGCTGCTTGTTCGTTCACCCAACTTTGTATGCTCCTCGTGCTGAGCTGAGGCTCCATCCGCTCCCGATTTTGCTCCTCTTCCGCTCTTCTTCTAACTTCGTCACCAGATGAATTGACGTCCTCGGCTGCCCCCCCCCCGGATGCGTGCTACCCTGATGACGGGACTGCCAAGACTCGCTTTTACGCTGTGCATTTGTCGTCTTCCGGAGAAAGATTTGCCCGAGACAATCGCATAGCACATGCTATCATATCCCCATCTCATCTTCATTTCACACGCAAAAGGCAGTAGTAGTAAACCGAGCTCAAAAGGCGATCGACTTCTGCCTCATCGCACTCCAATGGACGCGATGAGCCGACGGTACTGAGCGGCGGCGAGCTTGCGGTGACGCAGGGCGAGGATGCCGATGGAGGCCACAGCGAGGAAGGTGTTGGTGAGCTGCGGACCGAGGAGACGAGGCGAGAACAAGGGCGACGGTGAGCGAGTGAGCAAGCTGGCGAAAATAGCCTTCTTTCCCATGCTGCAAAGACCATGACCCCGCAGACGGACCGCCAGGTGGTCGCCGTCGCTCACCAAGAATTCAAACAAATCTCGCCTCTCCTTGCTGACCACTTTGCCACAACTGCCCCACGCCGCAACCTCTCCTGGACGGAGTTGCGTGCTGGGCCGTGGCGTTGAGGAATCTGCCGCGCGATGGCTATTCCGCGACGGTGGCTCACCGTCCCCTCTCGCTCGCTTCGACTCGGGGCTGGAGGTCCCTTTCCCCCTGACCACGGGCCCCGTCTCCGTCGCCCGTGCACGCGCTGTCGCCGTCGCCGCAGGCGGCTCCCATCCCTTCGCGGTGCCGATACCCAAGGGTGCCGTGTGGGCCGCGATCTCGGTCGTGTGTGTCGAGTCCCCTCCGCCGTCCGCGTTGTCGTGCACTGGAGGGAGCGAGGAAACTTTGGGTCGGCAGGCGAGCAGACGGCGGTTGCCGTAGGGCTTGCAGTAGGGTTCGTGGAGCTGTGGTGGGAGACGGAGAGATGAGGATGGAGGTGGAGCGGAAGGGCCCACCATTCATGAGTGAAAGGGAACGAAGCCGGCCACATTCATGACCACGAAACGTGGTCGGCCGTCATCCGTCCACCACTCACCGCTTCAGGAGGACAAGGCTCGCAGTCTCCCGCAGGCCTGCACATGTAGTCTCCCTGCTCTTTCTCCGCCGCACCTGCTGGCGGTTTGGCTCTCTCGTCGTACCATCGTGGTCCCGCGTCCGTCCCGTTCTCAGCCCAGACTGCAGGGAAGAGAGCGAAGGCGAGGACGGCAAGGAGGAAGAGGCGTCCGGACGGTGTTCGCTTTCTGCCGCTTCCCACGTCACGTTATGTCACGTCGACCCGGGGCATGATGGATCGATCAGAGTCAGAGCGGACCGACGGAATGGAAACTTGGATCTACACCCTGTAGGGTGCTGAGAGAGACTCACCTCTTCAGTTTCATTATCGGTGGCGAGTGAGTTGGATGTGAGCGGATCCGAACACAGTCGTGATGGTGCGATGGAGAGAAAGTAAGTGATCGGAGCAACGCTCCAGCCGCCGTTTGAGTGCTCCGTGCACCGTGCTTCGTGTTTTGCGCTCAACTGAACAGACGAGAAGGACGACACATCTATCTTATCTGCTTCGCAGACCTCGGAAATGACAGCATAAACGTGAACGTGGTGTCTGCTCATTCGCCTTGGCCAACAGACAATCTGCTGTTCTATATGCTTTGACCGACACATGGAGAGGAAGAGCGGAGGAAAGCACGGGCTACCGAATGTCTAGGGAAAAGAACAAGCGTATGCAGAGAGGAGAGCGACACCTGAAGAGAACTCCTGCCGAGCTATTGGAAAGGAGGGCACTGGGTCGCATAGCTCGATTCGAACGACCCTCGGTCGCGCGGTCGATTCCTTTCGTCACGACCGGAGCAGACAAGGCGGCTGAGAACCAGGCGCGCCGGCAGGCACTGCCAGTCAGTGTGCTCGCATAGATGGCCTTCTCCTCCTTCTTCTTGCCATCGTTTACAAACGACCGACGCCCACAGGTCCATATTGTCCAGCGAAACCTGTCCGTTTTCCGTACCTTCCATTTCTCAATCCACCCGCCGCCCTGCTCACCCATCCATCTATCAGCCGATCATCCACCGTGCAATGTGCTGATGAACACGACCTCGTCGCCGTCCTGGAGCTCGTACTCCAGTTCCCCCTCCAACTCCCAGTCGGTGTTGTTGATCAAAACAAGGATGCCAGGCCGTCTGTACAACCAGAGGAGGAAGCCAATGAGCGAATGTCCCCCAAGTTCAGATAGATGATTGAGCCGAGCTCAACGCATGCTGGCAGTTGACGAGGGTCGGTAGAAAAGCCCAAAGAGAGGAATAGAAAAAAAAAGTTTCATCCCGCAATCAACTCACACCGACCCCTCAGCAACGAAGAGCTCCTCTCTCTCTTTGATCATATTTCTCCGGATCCAGTCGATGAGGAAGCGCATGTCCGCTGGCTGTCGCCCCGCCGTCGGGGACCCTGAGCTGGACTCGGCGACCGGTGGAATGGCTGGGATGTGGACGGTATGCCTCGTCTTATGCGGCGGGGCTAAGAGGAGCTCCGTTCCACCACTGTCAGTCAGAAACACGAACAAGACGGGGGGAGGACAAAATAGGGTGAGCGATGGGCGATCACCCTGCCTTCGTATGAACGTGGCGAAGCGGACGACGGGATCGCTCACCTGAACTCGAGCTCAAGCTTCAAATCCTTCTCACTCTCCATAGCCGCGTCACTTGTCGCAGCTCCGACCTGTTCCGACATTTTGTGTGTTTGGACGGGGTCCCTGGAGACGATGGTCGTAGTGTTCGACAGCCGGTCGTCCCTCTCACGCACAAGCTGGCCGTTGGTAAGTCAGCAGTCTTCGGCGAGGTCGGGAACGCCAAGGCTTGGGTTTATACTGTGAAGTTGTTCTTTGGCCCTTGGCCGACGACGTCCGTAATTTATTGAGGAGGTTGAAGGCGGATTGGAGAGTAGACGTGGGCCGCTGGGAATCATCCTCGAAGTGCATTCGTGTTTCGATCACGTGATGAACACGACGGTACGATTTCGTCATCGCTCACTACGACGGCGTGGTGGAATTTAGAGGGGAGGTTGGTGGGGGGTATCTTAAAGCTTCTGGTCAGCTCGAGGAGACTGGAGACTCATTCGCATCGCTTGCGGGTGCCGGAGAGGCGCCTGCTCGATTCCACGATGGGCGATGGAGTGGGTGAGAGCGAGCGGGCGGCAGACTGCGGCTGTGCTGGCGGCGAGCGGGTCGAGGTGGGGATGGAGATAACATGGATGAGAGGCGAGAGTGAGACTGAACCATCATCGACGACGCACACAACCTCCGCTGTCCTTCTACAGTGCCAGCCATGGCATCACCATCGCCCTTCGCCGGCACCTCCTCCACGCCGTACGCCGGCCTCACCCACTCTTCGTCCCCTTCCTCCTCCGCCAACGCCAACGCCGACCCCGTGGCCCGCTTCGGCTCCATCTCCACCGGCTACTCGCCGTTCGCGCGCGTTGACACGCAGAGCAGGAGGGAGGCGATCGAGGACATGTACGGCCCGCCGGAAAACTTTCTGGAGGTCGAGGTGCAACACCCTCTCACGCATGGTGGGTAGCGTCGGGGCAAGACGAGCGAGGAAGACGCAACCTCTCCTGGCTATCGACCAGGGTTGCAGGCGCCTCTCCGGAGCCAGCGTCGGTACACGGCTACCGCTCGCCGACGGTATATTAGTTTTCTCGAGTCGCGCTCACTCGTTTGTTTGTCCCACTCGCCTCGCCTCACTGTCTCTCCCTCGCCTCGCCTCACAGGCTTCGGTCGGAACATGTACACGGACTACGAGATCATCACGCGCACCAACATCCCCGCCTTGAAGCTTAAGTACTCCTCCGTGCGCAGACGCTACTCCGACTTTGAATACTTTCGAGACATCCTCGAGAGGGAGTCCACTAGGGTCAACATTCCTCCGCTCCCGGGCAAGGTGTTCACCAACCGGTTCACGGACGAGGTGATCGAGGCGAGGAGGGAGGGCCTCGAGAGGTTCTTGCAGATCGTCGCCGGACATCCCTTGCTGCAGGTGAGCCGAGCACGGTCCGCGCCCGCGGAACCCGCTTCCTCGTTGACTGACCCACCTTGCACGCTGTTCGGCTTTCATTCTTTCTTCCAGACCGGCAGCAAAGTCCTCTGTGCCTTCCTCCAAGATCCCTCGTGGGACCGCCATCATTGGATCTGATGTCCTCCTATTCCTTCTTCCCTTTCATCCACGCGCCCGCTCCCTCACTGCACGCCGTCCGCGTTGCACCTCCATCCAACGTGCACGTCCCATCCATCCCTCTTCTCCTCGCAGCCGGTCACGTCACCTGTCCCATTCTCATCTTATCATCTCATTGTCACTCCGACTCCCATCTCCTCATCCCTGCTCGGCTCGCACGTGTATATTTATATATATGCGCGCTTCACTTGTCGACGTCTTGTAAGATTTTCATGGTGCTTTTCACGTTCATCGCGTTCCGCCCTCACGTCATACGGCTCGTCCGACGACTACATCGCTGTAACCCATCAGTAGACGACGTTTGGTGTGAAGGAGCGCAAACGAATCCCACGTATTCAAGCGCGTGTCTTCACCACTCCTGCGAGACTCGAAAAAAAGTAGACATTTCATCCGTCCATTTCCAATACGGAGCAGGCGGGTAGTCGATAAAAGGGGAGGGGGCGAGGCGGATAGAAAAGAATGAATTCAACGATCGTAGGGTTGAGAAGGGAGGGTATGGCGAAAGGAGATAGGAGGGCGTAAGAAGGGAATGAGGACAGGTGCCGACATTCTAGTCCGTTTAGTCGTCTGCGAGGGGGAACGCGGTTGAAGGAGTCAGCGCTACTTGCTGTGGTCTCCGCTCGGATGGCTCCTTCTAAGGTGCGACACTTACAGTTGCAGCAGGTGCAGCACTCCTCGATGGCGCCTGGGTTGAAGAAAAGAGGAGTGCAGTTGGGCTGTTCAGTCAGTATGATATGCATCTCTACTCCATCCGTCCATCTAACCCTCATCGACCATCGCTCGATCGCGAGAGCACGACAGGGCAAAGGAGGACACAGGGCGTTCGGACGCCAACTCGACGGCCGCCTCCAATCCTACTCACAGCAGCAGCAGATCTCCTCAACGGCGCAGCAGCAGCAGATGCCGCCGATGCAGTCGAGAAGGAGGTTGCCGCCACCACCGCGGAGGCGGTCCTTGGCAGAGAGGGGCTTGCTGGCCGGGTCAGGGGAGGCCTGCATGTCCGCGGCCATGCGGGTGGGGGGGTTAAGGCCTTGGGGAAAGGGTGAAGGAGGGTGAGCGAAGAAAGGGAGCGACGAGGTGATGTTGAGCAACAGTCGTACTCACTCATGCTAGCCTGGGCAGTGGGCTGGGCGGTCTGCGAGGGAGGGGCCATGGCGAAGAAATGCGTTGGAGCGCCGAGAGGAGGGATGGGTGACGGCGTAGAGTGGACAGTGATAGTGGTGGTGGTGGTGAACACGGAAACGGCGGTGGTGAGGATGGAGGAGGTTTGTGCGCCGGCGCAGATCCAAAAAGGCTCTGCCGTTGCTCGCTTCGACCTCCTCGCCCTCGCCCTAGCCCACGCCTCGTCGCTGTCACCCGGGTTTCCGCGCTCCTGCCTTCTTCGGCTCGGCGTTTCCGTCCTCGTTCCCAGTCTCCCTCTTCCTCTTCCTCTTCCTCTTCCTCTTCCTCTCCTCGCCCGCCTGCCTCTGCCAACGACTGCGCACACCGACCGACCGACGCCTCTAACCACCTCCACCACGTTCCTTTCCACTCGACGCCGCGCACACTACCAACGCCTAACTAAGACTTTTCTAGTTTCCAGGCTGGCGTCTAATTCCGTCTCTGCCGACGCCTGCCGTAGTCACCACCGCAGCTTATGACGATGGTTGCACGGGATGGTTGCACGGGATGGTTGCACGTGATGGTTGCACGTGATGGGTCTCACGTGAGGACAGCCCGGCCAGCGCGAAGCTCCTCTCGTCCAAAGCACGTCTGGTCGACCATCGCGACATCCCAACCCATCCCCACTCCCTGCTCTGTCCAGCCCGGAGCAGTCTAGCTCAGTGTTCCCGCCCTTTGGCTGCAGGCGGCCTTTTTTCTTGCGACAAACCCAGACCGCGCCACCGCTCCTTTCCTGCCCAGCCCGTCGGGCTCTTCATCGATCGCCATGCTCTCCTCTCGCTCCCTCCTCCCTCTCCTCCTCAGCGCCCTCGTCTTCGTTTCTCTCCTCCCCCAGCGGGCACGAGGCGCCGCTCTGACGACTATAGTTCACCCCCAGGAGAGAAGCTGTTTCTACGCCTGGGTGGACAAGGTCGGCGAGAAAATCGGCTTCTACTTTGCCGTGAGTGATGCCGCACGCTGATGCACGGCGGCTGTGTGTGACCAGGCGGGCTGATCACGCCTTAATCCGCCGTCTCCTCGCTCTCCTCCAGGTACAATCTGGAGGCTCCTTTGATATCGACTACGAAGTGGCCTCCCCCTCCGACAAGGTCGTCGTGGAAGGCAAGAAGGACCGACAGGCCGACCTCATCTTCACGGGCAACGAGGTTGGAGAGTACGCGTTCTGCTTCGAGAATGACATGAGCACGTTCGCAGAGAAATTGGTGAGTCGGTTGTGGTCGGACCACCGACCAGCCATCGTTCGCCATTTCTGATTTGCCGCCCGGCCGGTCCTCCATTCAACGTCCTTCGCAGATTGACTTTGACATCACTGTCGAGTCCGAGCCCCGCCTCGAGCTGCCTCAGTCCAACACCCCTGCTCTCTCCGAGACCACCTTCCCTCTCGAGGATAGCATATTCAAGGTCGGAAGCCACCTGACTTCTATCACTCGCACCCAACGCTACTTCCGGACGCGGGAGAACCGCAATTACAATACCGTCGTGAACACTCAGTGAGTCGGCGCCCCGAGCCACGTTCTTATGCGACGGATTTGGAGGTTTTTTGGTGTCGGTTTGAACCTGACTCAATGTGACTTTCCACCTCTCACGACTTCCGGTTCTCCCGCTTGGTGACCACCTTGCCCATCGAGGTCCCGCATCTTCTGGTACTCCGTCATCGAATCGCTCATCATGATCTCCATCAGCGTCGCCCAGGTCTTTGTCGTCAAGCACTTTTTCGTTAGTCCTTTTCACTCGCTTCACCTCCGTCACCTAGGCTCTGTCTTAGTTGGATCTGGGCACGGACGCGGATGCCGGTACGACTGCTTGGTATCGCGTCTCTTCGCTGACCATGTCTCATCCTGTTCGCCCCGCGCCGAATTCAGAATACCGGCTCGACAAAGCGATACCGCGTGTGAGCGGGCGGAGGTCGCAGAGTGGTCGCGTGCGTCTGCAGTCGGCGAGCTGGCCGGTGCGACGGACGAAGACGGGGCGGGCGAGGCTCGCGCCCGTATGTACCTATGCTCCCGATCGATGTCAAGTAGTCTTGAATGGCGACCAGTGTGTCTGGAAGTGGACGTACAGACGTTGGAGGCAAGGGCCATGCGTGCGTGTCTTAGTCCTAAATTGCGGTTGCGGTTGAGGAAGTAGTAGAGGGGGAGATGGGCCCGCTGAGCACCGGGACCCTTGCCGCAGCCGGTGCCCGCCTCCGCCATCGAGATGCCGGTTATTGGGCCGGAATCGTCTCCGGACTCGTATCTCGCCACGGACGTCCATCATCCTACGTCCCATCGTTACTCTCCACCCTTTCCCTTGCTTGCAATTGTCTTCGTCGGCTCTTTGCTCATTCGCCCTCGCTCGCCCCCCCCCTCTCCTTTCCCCCTCGGACTCGCGGTATCGCGGTACGACCCGGTGCGCCGCAGGATCGAGCGCACTTCGACCCCATCTCTAAGCACGATCGATTGAGGCCCAGCCAGCCAGCCGCGGTCGTCCGTCGAGCCTTTTACTCGGTCCATTGGAAATTAATCTGCAGAGGCGGCACAGTAAGGCTCGATAGGGAAAGAAGTGAGGGAGACGGATCAGCGCAGGACAAACGGGGCGGTCAAATTGCCAGGAACACACGATGGACGCTAGTCTCGAGCTTGTCGAGGCTTACGGTGAGTGATGGACTGACGGGCGATGGGGGCTGTAAAGTAGGGCGCTCACTAAGGCTCGACTGGATTTGGCTGACACTCGGTGTTGGGTCGTTCACATGCCCTCCTCGCACAGACTTCCTTCTCAAGTTCATCATTATCGGTAGGCTTTGCTTCGTCGCTCGCCCTTGATTTTTTGTCACCTTCCTTACTTTCTTCCCTTTTTTTGGCCTTTATCCTTTCTCTCTTGCATGTGTTTTCCGTTGTTTTGCCTTATGCGTTTCGCTCCCTCTTACACAAGGTGAAGCGGGGACGGGCAAATCGTGCCTGTTGCACCACTTCATCAACAATGCTTGTGAGTACTGGCTTGCGAGTTGGCGGAGGACTACAACTACCTCCTGATGTCATCCGGTCGGTGGTAGCTAGAGACCCAAGCGGACATTCGATCCATGACGAGAAGGACTGTCTCGTTTCTCCTTCCCGCGCACTGACCCACCGCCCTCCCCGCAGTCAAAGAGCACAGTAACCAGACGATAGGAGTCGAGTTCTCGAGCCGAGTTGTTAAAGTGGGCAACAAGAGCATCAAGTTGCAAGTGAGGCAGATTTACCTTGGGAAAAGCATCATCATCTTTGCCTTTCGCTCTTCTCCTCTGACATGCTTTTTCCTCGGTTCCCCCTATCGTTCAGCTGTGGGACACGGCGGGTCAAGAGCGCTTCCGGTCAGCTGTCTTTCTTTAAGAAGGAGCTTGCCAGTCGCTGTCATTTTCTTTAGCTGACTAGATACCTTGTCGTCCGTTGTCCCCCCCCCCCATCCATAAGGTCGGTAACGAGGAGCTATTACCGCGGAGCTGCGGGTGTCTTGCTCGTCTACGATATCACCAAGTGCGTCTCGTTTTCGTCATTGGTCGGTGTCCCACAAGTCCAAGCCTAGGAGAATATGAATCTGACTGCGCCATTCTTCCTTGCCCTTTTTTGCACCGCCAAAGACGGGAGACCTTTGCCCCACTGGCCCGATGGTTAGCTGACGTGCGCGCTCTAGCCTCTCCCGACGCGGTCATCGTGCTGGTGGGCAACAAGCTTGATAAGGAGGAGGATCGTGAAGTGGGCACTCTCGAGGCCAGTCGGTGGGCGAGCGAGAACAGTGAGTCGTCGGCGCACCGCTCTGGTCCTTCCTTCCCGTTTTCCGCTCACCCTCTTTGCTTCGCCCGCCTCGGCGCAGACATCCTCTTCCTCGAAACCTCCTCGCTGACGGGTGAGAACGTGGAGGCGCCTTTCCACCTCGCCTCGCGCTCCATCCTCCTCTCCATCGAGTCAGGAAAGATCGACCCGGAGAAGGCTGGCTCTGGTATCTCTTACGGCGACCGGGCTTTGAGGAGGGTTGGCTCCTCTAGTAGGCTAAGCATGGTCAGCGTGGGCGGAAGGGGCACGGGCGTCGTCGGTGGGGTCGTCAGCAGCGTGAGAAGGACGATCAACGATTGCAACTGCTAGCCGTGCGCGCACTACCAATCGTCGCCGCCCGCCCCGTTCCATCCATCTTCGGCCGCCATGCTCGTTTGTCTTCTTTCGTCATCCTTTTCCCTATCCTATCTTGGCTTCCCTAAATCTTTCTCCGTTTCTCCCTCTATTTTCGTCAAAGTTCGATACCCTTCGTTTGTCTCCCCTCCCTCCCTCACTCCCTCGTCAATCAGTTCTATATTTTTTCTCATCCTCGTTGCGCCATTGACATCTTGTACAACAACTCATTCCTTCTTCGCACGATCGTAGTTCGACATACTAGTTCGTTCCCCTCACGCTCTCCACTACTACTACCTCGAACACTTGGCGAAACCTTGGTCGCGCCGCGCATTCGTGACTTGCTTCGTGGGACAGAGAAAAAAGTCTTTCCTTCGCAAAAAGAAAGAGAGATCCGACAGGTCGTGCTACACTCGTTCCCATCCATGTTCTCATTCATACACTCGTTCGTTCGTTCGTTTCGTGCAGGTGGTGCCCCCCCCGCACGCGCTGGCTGGACGACGACGGCCGAAGACGGACGGAGGACGACGATCAGGAGCGGTGGGCCTTGACGCGCACGCGGTAGCCACCGCCTCGGAGGGGTAGGGTAAGCGAGTCTTCGTAGTGCGGCGGCTCCTGTCCGGGGACGACGACGATGTCAAAGTGGGCCAGCAGGGCGGCCATGACGGCCAGGCCTTCGTACGTGGCCAACGTCTGGCCGAGACAGATGCGCGGGCCTGCATTGAAGAAGTGGGCCTTCCAAGGACCAAAGTTGCGCAGCTTGCCCGCTTCGTCAATCCACCGCGACGGCTTGAACTCGAGGCAGTCATCACCCCACACCTCTGGCATGCGCCCCATCACCCAATCAGACCAGCCGACCATCTCGCCTGCCTTGACGCGTACGGGCGGCAGCGTGGGGTGGT
>JAMDHS010000158.1:0-21315 GCA_029717555.1 Peribolospora baueri
GATATCTTACATTACATTGTGATTTTTCTATGCACTTAGAATCTAAAATATGGAAAGAAGAATATTATCAAAAGTTAAGGCATAGTTTCTCATTTTCAAGAAATATTAAAGAAATTAAACTACTTGATTCTTGTGGCTGGGCGGCGCTTATGCAGGTCCCCCTCGGCGGCCGCATACTCACTCCACCTGTTCCCGTACCCGTACCCGTACGTCTCTCTCTGCCTGCTCTCGCGTATCTCGTCCATCTTCATACAACGGTCCGACGGACTATCGAAGGGTCGGGTCGAGTGTGAGCCCGGAGCGGAAGGGGGGCGCGTCGCCGACTGGACTGCGTCAAACGCATGCCCGAACGAAATGGGGCACGAAAAACGAAAACGAAACGGAAGAAGAAAGATGGGAAAATCGCCCGGTCTGAACTGATCGTACAACAAGAGGCGAAGGACTGGATTGGATTGGATGGATGGACGGACGAAGGCACGGGCTCGGTCGGTCGACTCGACTCGGTTCGACTTGAGGAAAGTAGGATCGACCTGATCTGCTGATCGGATCGGATCGCCTCGATGCGCTTTTGGGAAGATGAGAAAGGAGGGTGGGTAGTGTGGCGGGGTAGGGTAGGGTAGGGTAGGGAAGGCAAGACAAGGCGAGGGGAGGAAGGAGGGAAGGAAGGAAGGAAGGAAGGAAGGGGAAGGAAGGAAGGAAGGAAGGAAGGATGGTGGATGGGATAGAAAAAGGTAGCGTACGGAAGGTAAGAGTAATTTGCGGAATGTACATGTACATGTATGTACGCTTGCGGAGGGTCCCCGCATGCGTGCGAGCGCGCGCTCCCTCCATCTCGCCTCAGCATGTGCCCCGCGGGGCGGGGGGGGGGCGGGGACAAGAAGGCTCGGCTCGAGTTCTGGCGCCTCGTCCACATGTATGCTCTTCTCTTCGTCTCCGCTTGCCCCACCGCTTTGCAAATCGTCCACGACCGATCTTCGCACCACACACCGTCGTGCCCTGTCGCGTCGCTCCTTGGCACGGCGGTCCGCTTCCACTTTTCGTCACGGAGATGCAGGCGTCGTCGAGGGCAAGATAAGGCCGTCGCCGAGCGATCGCTCGCGCAGCAGCGCCGCGCGATCAGTCGACCTTCCAGTCTTTGGTCAGGCTGTCCTCTCCCTCCCCGTCCCTGCCCATGAGCAGCTCGACGGCCCAGACGGCGAGGGTGATGAAGACGTTCATCCATCGCCAATACAGGTGGTGGGACTGATCGAGGACTGCGCGAGTGTGAGAGTGGGAGCCAAGGCGAGAAGAGAAGGATGAGGAGGCCGGATGCACAAAAAGTCGCGAGAATAAGAACCACGCGGATCAGACTTACGAAGGAGGTGTGTGTAGACGGCGACCAGAATAACTCGAGAGTAAGAGACGACGATAGATACCGACATGGCGAACTGTCGATGATAGCCGGCGACATCCGCGGGTAGGGCAGTAGACCAAAGTGAGTCGACGCGGCCACGGTCTCGTGACGTGATAGCTCGGCGACCCTACGGAATCACAAGGACAATGACATGCAAACTCACGGGCTCCTCCTCGCTCAACCTTGGCCCCTGACCATCGTTCTCGTCCTCATACCACCCCGTGGAAGAGTGAGCCTTCTTGATGGCCGGCAAGATGCGGCTTGCGGCGGATAGGACGGCGATGCGGTAGACGAGGGAGATGAGCACGGGCAGAGGGAGGGCCGAACAACTGCGGAGGGTGGAAGGGGTAACGGAGAAAATTTAGTTCCAGACAAGATACTGGAAAGAAGAGAAGAAGACTAGGAAAAGGCGGGAAGGGGTCACTCACGCGGCATAGATGAGGTCGATGCCCTGACCGAACGTGTGAGTCAAGATGGACAGGATGGTAGACCAGCTGGATGGATCGGGCACCGGAGACGCGAATCAGTCATGTCCTTTCTCAAAGGTCGCCTAAAGTCGACAAGCCCCCATGTCTGCTCTCCTCCACCCAACCCTTCTGACCAGACGTCGACTGCGATGAGAATAACAAATTCTCACCTCCGTAGTATCAACGGTGGCAGCGGCGGGCTGGAGCTTTTGAAGCTGCGAATGAGCTGGATGGGGTCAAGGCCGCCCTCGACGCTCACTCCGAGGAGATAGACGTTCCAACAGACGTAGGCGAGCTATTGTAGACCGAGTGGGATGAGGTGAGTCGAGGGACAAGGAAGGATGAATCGCAGGGCGAGGAGGCAGACGCACCATCAAGCTCGTCTCCACGACGTTTCCCCGTCCCACGGCAAACGCGATGGCCGTCAAGAAGAGCGTCGCGGTGACGCTGGCGCCAACGAGCGCAGCGCTAAGCATGCCGCCGCCGGCGGCGTACTCGAAGCTGCCCCACAGAGCGACCGCGCTGGCGACATAGACGGCCGCTGCGGCAAAGAGAAAGCCGAACTGGTACGCCTCGCCCCTGTGGTTTGCGAACCAGCGGGATATCTGGGCCACGGATTGAATGACGAGCAAGGAGGAAACGCCTTCGAGAAGGGCGAAGAGCGGAGAAAGGTAGTAGAGCAGCGTCGCCCACCAGTGCGGGATGCGGATGAGGAGGAAGTGGGCCCACGAGAGGCAAAACGAGAGCAGAGCGCTGACTCCTGCGCCTCCCCAGTCGTTCGACGCGCCGCCATTACCGAAAGAGAAAGACCTAGAGCGGAAAGCCCAAGAGTGGGAAGAATGGGAGGAAGCGGCATCGTCCGGGCCGTAGAGGTTGAAGCAGACCAGGAGGATGACGGGGATAAGGACGATCTGGAGCACGGCGAAAACTTGAGAGAGGAGGGCCAGACGGGTATTGCGGGCTAGGAGGTCGAAAGTGGCATGGACAAAGTAATATGTCGCTAGAGCCTGCGAAGGGTCGAAAGAGTGCGAATATGTAGAAACGATGGCATCGAAATCAGGGTCGGAATGGAAACGACGTCCTTTGCGTGTCCGTACAAGAATAAACTCACCGCGGAAAGAGCGAGGAAGCACTCCTTGCCGGCGATATCAAGCGCTAGGGGGAGATAGAGGAGGACTTGGGCGAAGGTGCTGAAGCTGGGGATGAACGACAAGGTGGAAAAAAAGAAATAAACAACCTCGACGCTAACTGAGACTGGCAGGCGTGCCTGTTCCGCCCGCTGTGCAATGGTTGCCCTGGCTCAACAGCAGACATGCCAGACCCTTCCCCCCTCCCATCTCGCCCTTGGTCCCCTGCAGGCCCTGAGACCAGTGCACTCCAGCTGAGTAGGCGTAAGCAAACACCACTCACCTACTAAACCCGACAATCGCCCTACTGATGATGCCCATCTTGTCTGTCTATGACTGGGTCTGGCACGGCGGACGAGGATGCGATCCGGCCCGTTCTCTCCGGTGGCATCCGCGAGCGAGTGACGGACAGACGGACAGCTCCGCGTCCTGGCCTGAACTGACGTAACCAGGATGCGCCTACGCCGAGACGGCGCCGGTGCTTTCTCTCTCTCTCGCTCTCGTCACGTCTTCGCCTCGCCTCGCCTCGCCTAGCGGCGACGGCAGCGGCTCGCTCCGTTAGGGCTCTACCGCGAGATGGACGTCGCGGGCGGCGTGCGCGTCCGCGTCGAGTGCGAGTGGTGAATGGAAGGAGAGATGGGGGACGGTTGTGGAGAGAGGGACGCGAGTTGTGGGGGCGAAGGAGTACTGGTCGTAGGGTGAGCGGGTGGGGGGTGGGAGGGTGGATGAGGAGCAGGTGTGGGAACTAGCCGGGGCGAACAAGGACGATGATGATGATCGTCGTCGTGCTCGTGGCGGCCGGTCTTCAGCGGTAGCTCGCTGGTGTACTTAGGGGACGTGTGTCAATGAATGAGTTGGTAGTGCCAGTGTAGTCAAGCTGGTCGAACCGCTGATTATACTTTTTGCATGTCACGTGGCTCTTTCCGCTCAGCCAGCAAAGCACCGACATTCTAATCCGAAGGTTGCGGGTTCGAGCCCCGGGTAGCACAGCGCCCTCTTGCTCGTCGTACCCTCGCTCGTCCGTCGCTTCAGCAGCAATCCTTCCAGCATATTCTGATCCTTCTTTCGTTTTGGCCCCAGCACGCGCCGCTCTTCCTCGCCAGCCTTCAAGGCGCGCTAGCATAACACAGCCCTTGGCAGCCCTTGAAAGCGCTCAGGGCGCTTCCTTGTGAAGGCGCCAACACCACGTCGCCACGTGCGTCCCACGTGGCGTCGGCGGGTTCACGCGTCGTACAGGGGCGAAGCGACGAAATTGGAGGTGACGACGACGGCGACGACGCGACGACGACGAGGCCGCCGCTCCTTCTACTTCCAACAACCGACTCGCGACCTTCCGCGTCCGACTATTTGCTCTTGCGACTTGCGCTAATTCTCGCAGCGTTCGAAGAGCAAGCAAGCGAGAAGCGCGAGTCGTCCAAGCCTCTGCGACGCGGACGTAGGTCGCCGGCTCGTTCTCTTTCGTTCCTCCTCGCGCGCAAGCATCGTTACCTAGCGCTCGATAGCCTACCCTCTGCACACATACATACGTCCCACCCTTTCAAGGCCTATACCAAACAAGTTTACTTCGTCACCGCGACCGCCGTTCTCTGCGTAACCGGCTCGTCGGCTACCGGACGGCCAGGTATTCGTTCATACCCTCGACAGCAGCGCCGGCGCCATCCACAACACTGGCCATGGCTGCCGTCGAGCGATCGGGCATGACGCCCTCCCACTCCACTGGCTCCGTTGACAGCGCCATGGGGTCCTCTCCCGGCTCCGCCGCCTCGCCGGGCGAGATCTACGACCCCAACCTCGTCCGCTCCTATCTTTACAGTCTCCTCCCCGTCCTCATGGGCGCCTCGCCTTCCTCGCTCGACCGGAGCATGTTCAGCAGGGGTGGCGGTTGGAAGGAGCTTGTCAGCAAGTTTGCCGGCGGTGAGGGCGGCGCCATGACGCTTTTCGTTGACAAGGTCAGGAGAGAGGGCGTGGAGGAGGAAGCGGTGGACGAAGAGGGTGAGTGGCGAACGGGCGGTTCTCGAGGCCCGCATAGATGGAACCCTTTTATGCTTTTTCGAGGTTCTTATCGCTGAGTTCGGCTTTGGCTTCTGTGCCGTCGTCGCTTCCGTTCTTCTTGCACAGACCTTTATGACTATTCCCTTTCCCTCAGTCCTTCCTACACGCCCCTTCACGTCTCGTCTCTTGCCTTCATCAAGCGAGTACCCACGCTTGAGCCCTCCCTTCCCCTTCCCCCGCAGCTCCATCTGCTCAGCCTCTTTGGTCCTGCCGGTTCCTCCGCGCCTGCCCCGCCCGGGCCAGGCGCCAGTGCCGAAGTCTCGTCGTCCAACAAGGAGACGCCCGGTGAACGAGACGGACCGGTCACCACTGTCGCCGTCCGTGAGAACCCATATGAGGCGCTCCACAGCCTTGTCCACAACGTCGTGTCGCCTTGGTTCGACGCCTATGTCGACAGTAGGGGCGGGGGTCTTAGGGAAAAAGGGGAAAGCAAGGGTGCCAAGGCCAAAGACCAGGACGCTAAGATGGGTGAGTACGAGCTGTGCACGAGACGAGCTTACGGATGAGGGAATGAGAGCTGGTGACGCTGAAGCTCCTTTTGACATTTCTTGGTCATGCTCATAGGCATCCCCATGACTAAGCGCAAGTTCGCAGAACTCGAGCTCTCCCTCCTTCACCTCCAGCAGAACGTCGAGATCCCTGATATCCACCTCACTATCCACCCCGTCATCCGGGCCACCGTAGAGAGATGCCGCGAGGCCGGCACGCGCGCTACTCCCGACGAGCTCGAGCCTCCGTCTCTCCTCGGCGACTCTAGCTTTCTCAACAAGCTCCAAAGCGATGTGAACAGTTGGATTAAAGAGATTCAGAATGTCACCAAGCTCAGCAGGGATGTTGCCAGTGGCACAGCTAGTCAGGAGGTCAACTTCTGGTTGAGCATGGAAAGGGCGTTAGAAGGCATCGAAGAACAGCTCCGGAGCGAGCCGATCGGTGAGTGGCTGCCGTCCTCCATATCCACCGTTATTCGCTTGAGCTCGGCCGCTGATCCTGTCACCAACTCGCCTATGTTGTCAGTGCTCACGCTCGACATTCTCAAGCATGCGAAGCGCTTCCACGCTACCGTCTCCTTCATCGCTGACACGGGTCTCAAGGAGAGCACGGACAAGGTGCACAAGTACAACCAGTTGATGAAGGACTTCCCGCTCAACGACCTCCTCTCCGCGACGGACCTCGAAAAGATCCAAGAGGCAGTGTGGGCCATCTTCGAGCACATCAACAAAAAGCTGAAACTGAGCCCTTACCCCATCCGCCGCGCTCTACCCCTCGTCGAAGCCATCTCGCGCGACCTCAACGACCAGCTGCTTAAGGTGCTTGGCTCACAGCGGATTATGTACCTCGAGTACGCCCAATTTGAGCGCGTCATGGTCCAAGCGGCGGAGGTGTTCGCCACCTGGGATGACATGATCAAAGGCTTCACCAACGTAGCCCGCGAGGTCACTAGGAAGAGGCAGGAAAAGTTCCTTCCCGTGCGCATCTCTCCCGCCCACGCGCACCTTATGGAGCGCATCGTCTACCTCCGTCAGTGGCGCAAGCAGCACCAGCAGCTCGTCGTAATGACCTCCTCCCTCAACAAAGGCCTCCTCGGCTCATCCGCCAACGCCGCGGCGGCGGCGGCGACGGGGGAGAACGAGGACGAGAACCAGCTGGCGACGCAGAAGGCCACTTTCATTCTCGACATCGACATGGCTGAGGAGATCAGCGCGGCGTACGAGAACGTTAAATCTATCGACGCCCTCGACGTTTCTCCAGATGGGACGCAGCTCTTCCTCCAGGCGGAGACCGCTTACAACGAGCGCGTCTCCCGCGTCGAGGGCTCCTTGATCGCCGTGCTAAGAGAGAAGCTGGGCGCGGCGAGGAACGCGAAACAGATGTTCACCGTGTTGAGCAGATTCAATGCCCTGTTCGTCAGGCCCAAGGTCAGTTCTGGGGTTCCCTCTCGCTCTGTCTTCGTTGTTGCCACCACATTTCCTTTCGTTGTGCTGACATTTCATATTTCCTGTCGCTTTTCGCTGCTGCTTAGATTCGCGGCGCCATCCAAGAATACCAGAGCCAGCTGATCGAGTCGGTCAAAGACGACATCAAAGCGCTGCATGACAAGTTCAAGGAGCAGTACAAGGGGTCCGAGAGTAAGGATTGCTGAAGCGGTCGTCAAGGCGCTCTCGATGGGCCATTATGATTTTTGTGGATGGCTTCGCTTATGTCTCGTTCCTCTCACCGTCGTTCTCCCAGCCAATCACATGGCCAACGTGCGTGACCTGCCCGACGTTGCCGGCACCATCGTTTGGGCCAAACAGATCGAGCGCCAGTTGGCATCGTACATGAAGCGCGTCGAGGACGTTCTTGGCAAAGGCTGGGAGCTGTATGCCGAAGGGCAGAAGCTCCAATCGGAGAGCAACAGCTTCCGGAAGAAGCTCGACACGCGCCCCATATTCGAGGCTTGGGTGCATGATATCCAACGTCGCGACCTCAGCGTCTCGGGCCGCATCTTCCAGATCACCCGCAACCGCGCGGCAGGCAACGTGTACCAGCTGGACGTCAAGTTTGACCCACACATCATCGGCCTCTTCAAAGAGGTCCGGAACCTTCTCTGGCTTAACTTGCAGGTGCCTCACACGATCAGTAACGTCGCCAAAGATGCCAGAAGGGCGTACCCTCACGCTGTGAGCCTAATGGAGACCGTGCGGACGTACACCCAGACGGTAAGCAAAGTCAACAAGAACCCTGGCATTCAGATGCTCGTCGCGGAGATCGTGCATGACGTGCAGCAGATGATCAGTCGCGGTGAGTGGACGCGTAGAGTTTTTGAACGAGATATGCGGGCAGCCCATCACTTGGATGAGGCATAAATCGGATCCCTGACCGTCTTCCTCGACGCTTCCTGCTCGCGATTCGACAGGCATGAGCTACAAGTGGGAGCAGTTCGTCAACTCGTACGACTCCCACCGCCAGCTGGCTTACTTGCCCCCATCGGCCCTTGACGGTCGTGAGAGCCGTCAGGCAACGTTCGTGCGCGAGTTTGCGAGCGTCGTTTCGCTCTTCCAGGACAAGGTCCATGACCTCATCGAGATGGACAAGGACATCTCGCGCATCATTGAGGAGCTCCACACCTGTTCCTACACCCGCGAAGCCTTCTTTGACCTCCTTGCCGGCGTGCAAAAAACGATCGACAGGCTCAACTTGGAGGGGTATCCCAACTTGGATGAGTGGGTCGCTCAGATTGACGCGCGCATTGAGGCCGTCCTCATCGAGCGGTTGAGGCATATCAGTCAAGTCTGGTGCACCGAGTTCTCCAGGGACGAGGAGGCAGACGGCGCCAAGGCGAGCGCGCTGGCGAGGGAGAAGAGAAGGGTTCAAGAGAAGAAGGGTAAGCACGTCAAGGTGAGCGTGCAGTGCGGAGCGGTGTTGTGTTCGGGAGCTGAGGTCCTGTTACGCTGTGGCTGATCATCACATGTCACTTTCGTCGGTCCACGACTTTGTCCCGTTTTTAGCGCGACCGCCTTGAGCTCAAGCCTCTCGTCCACGAGATTCGCATCCAGAATCAAGTTATCTATCTCGACCCTCCCATCGAATATGCTCGCGCGCGCTGGTTCAGACAGCTGCACGATGTTCTTGCCGTTGTTTGCGGTTTGAAGAGGATCCAGAGTTCGCGCTACGAGATCGGAATGCAGATCCCCGGGGCCATCAAGAAGCAAGAGACGACGTACACTTCGCTGCTCACGCGCTTTAATGATCAGACGCTGGAGCGACCGTTCGCCCTCATCGAGGGGAAGATCGCTCAAGTGGGCCAGTATGTGGCGAAGTGGCTCCAGTTCCAGTCGTTGTGGGACCTTGAGTCGGAGCATGTCTACGCCCGCCTCGGCGACTCGCTCTCCAACTGGCAGCAGCTCTTGTCAGAGATCCGGAAGACGCGCTCGACGTTCGACAATTCGGATACCCAGCGTTCGTTCGGCATTTTCGTCGTCGACTACGAGCAAGTTCAGAGCAAGGTGAACGCCAAATACGATTCTTGGCAGAGGGACATCCTGAACCGCTTCGGCAGCAAACTCGGCAACGCCATGAAAGACGTCCACGCCGCCATCAAGAAGGCCCGTTCCGACCTCGAGCACTACACCATTGAGGGCAGCTCGACCGCACAAGCCGTCTCTTTCATCACCTTTGTCCAAGACCTGAAGCGTAAGACGAAGAAGTGGGCGCCGGAAATGGAGATCTTCGGCTCCGGTCAGAAGACGCTTGAGAGGCAGAGGTACATGTTCCCTCAGGACTGGCTTTACGTCGACCAGGTTGAGGGCGAATGGAGCGCTTTCAATGAGATCTTGTCCAGGAAGAACGCTTCGATTCAGGAGCAGTTGGGTGAGTTTCGTCGACCTCGTTCCACGACTTGTGTGAGCGAGGTTTGGGTAGGCACATATGCTGAGACCAGTCTTCGCTGTCATTTGGCGGGTCGCGTGCTGCAGCCGGCTTGCAAATGAAGATCATTGCCGAGGACAAGATCGTCGGCGACAAGATCGCGGCCATCGTTGCCGAATGGGAACAGAACAAGCCTATTCAAGGCACCCTCAAGGCGGATACGGCGATGAACACGATCAACGTCTTCGAAGGCCGCGTCAATAGGCTCGCCGAGGAACGCGATCTCGTCCTGCGCGCTAAGGAGGCTCTCGATCTCGAGCACGCATACGACGACCGTCTTGACCCTGTCTTCGAGGAGCTGCGCGATCTCAAAGCCGTCTGGACTGCCCTTTCCGGTACCTGGAGCCAGATCGGCGAGTTGCGTGAGACCAATTGGAACAACGTCCAGCCTCGCAAGTTGCGCCAATCTCTTGACGCTTTACTCAACCAGACCAAGGACATGCCGAGTCGAATGCGTCAGTATGCGGCCTTCGAGTTCGTACAGGACTCGCTCCGCCAGCTGCTCAAAAACAACCTGCTCGTTGGAGAGCTTAAATCCGAGGCTATGCGCGAACGTCATTGGAGGTCCCTATTCAAGCAACTTAAGGTGCAGGGTCATTACACGCCTAGCCAGATGACGCTTGGTACAGTTTGGGATCTCGACCTGAAGGTGAGAGGTTTTCTTCCTTTTCAGCAGAGTCAGTGCGCATATTCACACCCTTCTTTTCTTCCGGTCCTCTTTTGTCCCGCAGAAACACGAGACGACGATCAAGGCTGTCATCGTTCAGGCTCAAGGAGAGCTTGCCCTCGAGGAGTACCTTAAGCAGGTCAGGGAGAACTGGACGAACTATACGCTCGATCTGGTCAACTACCAGAACAAGTGTCGGCTCATTCGAGGCTGGGATAACCTGTTCCAACTCGTGAGTCCAGGGATCAATCGCTTTCTAATCCATGTCTGTGCGAGATCCTCTGCTCACCATTTGCATGTCCATGTTGATTAGGCTGGTGACAATCTCAATGCCCTCCGAGCCATGTCCATGTCACCTCACTACAAGGTCTTCGAGGAAGAGGCGTCGCTTTGGGAAGACCGTCTTTCCAAGATCTCTGTCCTTTTCGACACGTGGATCGACGTTCAGCGTCAATGGGTATATCTCGAGGGCATCTTTTCTGGAAGTGCCGAGATTCGACATATCCTTCCTGTGGAGAGGTAAGGGGGCATGCGGGGTGCCGTCACGAGAGGTTTGTGGCGCGTACTCAAGTCCTCAACCTCTGCCTCCCTATTTTCACGAACCCCACAGCTCTCGTTTCCAGAACATCAACAGCGAGTTCCTGACGGTTATGAAAAAGGTATACAAGTCGCCTTTCGTCCTCGACGTCCTCAACATCCCCGGCGTACAGAAGAGCCTAGAGCGGCTTGCCGACTTGCTCAGCAAGATCCAGAAGGCGCTCGGCGAGTACCTCGAGCGGGAGCGAGCGCTTTTCCCCCGCTTTTACTTTGTCGGTGACGAGGACCTGCTTGAGATTATCGGCAACAGCAAGGACATTGTCCGGATTATGAAGCACCTCAAGAAAATGTTCGCCGGTCTCTCCACGGTGCTGCTTGACGAGGACACGACCAAGATCGAGGGAATGGGCTCTCGTGAGGGAGAAGAGGTTCGCTTCAAGACTCCTATCTTGCTTAAGGACTACGCCAAGATCAACGACTGGCTCGGCAAGATAGAGTCCGAGATGCGCGTCTCGCTCGCTCAACTCCTTTCTGAGGGTGTGGCTGAGTTGCAAGAGTTCTACTGCTCTCCCGATCGCTTGCCTGCGGACAAGTTCCTTGACTGGATAGACAAGTACCCCGCTCAGCTTGTCGTTTTGTCCATCCAGGTCATCTGGACGACTCTTGTGGACTCGATCCTGGAGGCCGGACAGTCTCTGCAAGGTACCCTGGACATTGTCCTCCGAGGCCTCGACCTTCTTGCCGACACCGTCTTGACCGACATCAGTCCCTTGAAGCGTCGGAAGTGCGAGCACCTTATCACCGAGCTCGTACACCAACGTGATGCGATCCGAGGCTTGATGAGCAAGGGCGTGTCTTCGAACAAGGACTTCGAGTGGCTCTACCATATGCGCTTCTATCTGAATCAGTCCGTTCAGGACCCGCTCGACAGGCTGACCGTCCATGTCGCCAGCGCCACCTTCCCGTATGGCTTCGAGTACTTGGGTGTGCCCGACCGCCTAGTCCAAACCCCACTCACCGACCGCTGTTACCTCACTCTCACACAAGCTCTGGATGCCAAGCTCGGCGGCGCGCCCTTCGGTCCCGCCGGCACAGGTGAGTCGCCTCTAGTCTGTCCGCCATGGTGGGATCCGTCCGCTAACCCGCCATCCTGTTCGGGCCCCAGGAAAAACCGAGTCGGTCAAAGCGCTTGGCGTTCAGCTAGGGCGCTTCGTCTTGGTCTTCTGTTGTGACGAGACCTTCGACTTCCAGGCGATGGGTCGCATTTTCATCGGCTTATGCCGCGTCGGTGCGTGGGGATGCTTCGACGAATTCAACCGACTCGAGGAGCGAATCCTCTCCGCTGTCTCACAGCAGGTGCAAAGCATCCAACACGGTCTGGCTGCTACGGTGCACAATCCCAACGCTGAGATCGAGCTGGTAGGGAAAAACCTCAAGATTAACTCTCGCACCGGTATCTTCATTACCACCAACCCGACGTACGCCGGTCGTTCCAACTTACCCGACAACCTCAAGAAGCTCTTCCGAAACATGGCCATGACCCATCCTGACCGGGAGCTGATCGCACAGGTCATGCTCTTCTCCCAAGGCTTCCGTTCCGCCGAGATTTTGGCAACCAAAATTGTGCCGTTCTTCAACCTCTGCTCGGAACAGCTTTCTCCTCAGCCACACTACGACTTTGGTCTCCGTGCCCTCAAAGCAGTGCTTGTCAGCGCTGGTCAACTCAAGCGAGAACGTTTGCAGTTCGTGCGAGCTGCAGCCGCCGAAGACGGTGTTGTCGTGGACACGGCAAGCAGCGTGTCCGACGCCGTGTCCGAGCAGGAAATCCTCATCCAGAGCGTTACCGAAACGATCGTGCCCAAGCTTGTCGCGGATGATGTTCCTCTGCTGACGAGGTGAGTCATTGCACGGCACCGCCGCTGTTAGAGCACCGCCTGACCGGGTCCTCTCTTTGTCCGCGTCCCCTACACTCAGCTTGCTGTCAGACGTCTTCCCCGGTGTCGAATACAAGCCCGTGGACCTTGACAAGCTAAAGGAGCAGATCGCTGGCGTTTGCGCCGAGCGTCACTTGGCCGACCAGGGCATGTGGACCGAGAAGGTGTTGCAGCTGTACCAGATCCAGAAAATCTCTCACGGTCTCATGATGGTCGGCCCATCCGGCACGGGCAAAACTCAGGCCTGGCAGGTCTTGCTTGCTGCGCTTGAGAGACTCGAAGGTGTAGAGGGCGTTTCCTACGTCATCGATCCCAAGGCTGTTCCTAAAGAAGCGCTTTACGGCACTCTCGACCCGACGACGCGCGAGTGGAACGACGGTCTGTTCACGCATATCCTCCGAAAGATCGTGGACAACGTACGTGGCGAGAGCAGCAAGAGGCACTGGATCATCTTTGACGGTGATGTCGATCCCGAATGGGTCGAGAACTTGAACAGGTGAGTAGGCTTCTCCACTTCCTCATGAGAGTCCACGGGCAGAACGCAAAAGACGTCTCTTCTCTTTCTCTTTACAGCGTGCTCGATGACAACAAGCTCCTCACCCTGCCCAACGGTGAACGTTTGAACCTGCCGCCCAACGTGCGCATTATGTTCGAGGTCGAGCACCTCAAGTTTGCCACTCTCGCCACCGTCAGTCGCTGTGGTATGATCTGGTTCAGCGAGGACGTGATCAGCCCTTCGATGATTTATTCCAACTATCTCGGAAAGCTCAGGGCCGTGCCGCTTGGTGGGGAGGATGACGACGTTCCTTCCGCCGCCGCGCGCCGCGACACTATGACTGGCGCATCCGACGTGTCGCCCCATCTCGAGACTCAACGCAAGATTGCCGACGCTTTCGAGGAGTTCTTCACCGAAGACGGCCTTGTCACCAAGGCACTGGACTTCGCGTCTTCAGTGGAGCACATCATGGACTTCACGGTCGCGCGAGCGCTCAACACGCTCTTCTCTCTTCTCAACAAGACGGTTCGCAATATCATCGACCACAACAACCAGCATTCGGACTTCCCGCTTTCGACCGAGCAGATGGTCCAGTATGCCACCAAGCGCCTCGTTGTCTCCATCGTCTGGGCTTTCACAGGTGACTCCAAGCTCGACACGCGTGCCGACATGGGCGAGTACCTGCGCGGCCAGACGGGTGTCGAGCTGCCTCCTCTCGCTCCTGGTGCCTCCCTCATCGACTTCGACGTTCAGATCAACAATGCCGAATGGATCTCTTGGACGAACCGTGTGCCGACCATCGAAATTGAGACTCACGCTGTCTCTTCGGCCGATGTCGTCGTGCCGACCATGGACACGGTCCGTCACGAAGAGGTACTCTACTCGTGGCTTTCTGAGCATAAGCCTTTAATGTTGTGTGGTCCTCCGGGATCGGGTAAGACGATGACTTTGTTCAGCGCCTTGCGCAAGCTTCCCGACATGGAGGTCGTCGGTCTCAACTTTTCCAGCGCCACCACGCCCGAGCTTATCCTCAAGACGTTCGAGCAGTACTGCGAGTATCGCAAGACTCCGAACGGCGTCGTGCTGGCTCCTATTCAGATCGGCAGATGGCTCGTCGTCTTCTGCGACGAAATCAACTTGCCTGCGCAGGACAAATACGGCACACAACGTGTCATTTCCTTCCTGCGTCAACTCGTCGAAAGCGGCGGATACTGGCGCACTTCTGACAAATCTTGGGTCTCGCTGGAGCGTATCCAGTTCGTCGGTGCTTGTAACCCCCCGACTGACCCAGGTCGTGTGCCACTCAGCCACCGTTTCCTTCGGCATGCACCACTCGTTATGGTCGACTACCCTGGCGAGGTTTCGCTCATGCAGATTTACGGCACCTTCAACCGCGCTCTACTCAAGGTTATCCCCAACCTTCGTGGCCATGCTGACCCGCTCACGTCAGCCATGATCGACTTTTACCTCGCATCGCAGAAGCGATTTACGCCGGACATTCAAGCTCACTACGTGTACAGCCCGCGTGAATTGACTCGCTGGATGCGCGGTATCTACGAAGCGATTAAGCCGTTGGAAACCCTTTCTGTGGAAGGACTTGTCCGCGTTTGGGCGCACGAGGCGCTTCGTCTTTTCCAGGACCGTCTCGTGACGGAAGAGGAGCGAGCTTGGACGGACGAGAACATCGACGAGACCGCCATGCGCCACTTCCCGACCATCAACAAGGAGGAGGCCTTGGCGCGCCCTATCCTGTTTTCCAACTGGCTCTCAAAGCACTACATCCCAGTCGAACGCGAGCAACTCCGGGAGTATGCCAAGGCACGTCTCAAGGTGTTCTATGAAGAGGAGTTGGATGTACCGCTCGTGCTCTTCAACGATGTCCTCGACCACGTTCTTCGTATCGACCGAGTCTTCCGACAGGTCCAGGGTCACCTTCTGCTCATCGGTGTCAGCGGAAGCGGAAAGGTGGGCAGGAGGTGTGGGCGGAATAACTAGAGACGCCGGTTCCTTATGACTGACTACCTACATATGTTTTCTTTTTAGACTACGCTATCACGTTTTGTCGCATGGATGAACGGCCTCAGCATCTTCCAAGTCAAAGTCCACAACAAGTACAAGGGCGAAGATTTTGACGAAGACCTGCGCACCGTTCTCCGGCGAGCAGGAACCAAAGCGGAGAAGATCTGCTTCATCATGGACGAATCCAATGTGCTCGATTCTGGTTTCCTCGAGCGTATGAACACTCTGTTGGCCAACGCTGAAGTGCCAGGTCTATTCGAGGGCGACGAGTACTCAGCCCTGATGACGGCTTGCAAGGAAGGCGCCGCCCGGGACGGCTTGATGCTCGATTCGCATGAAGAGCTCTACCGGTGGTTCACCCAGCAAGTTGCCAAGAACCTGCACGTAGTTTTCA
The DNA here is from genome assembly GCA_029717555.1 of Peribolospora baueri. NCBI lineage: Eukaryota > Fungi > Basidiomycota > Peribolosporomycetes > Peribolosporales > Peribolosporaceae > Peribolospora > Peribolospora baueri. The sequence continues at coordinate 15,494 of JAMDHS010000158.1, forward strand.
CCATGAACCCGCCCGAAAACGGTCTCGCTTCTCGAGCCTCCACTTCGCCTGCTTTGTTCAACCGTTGCGTGCTGGATTGGTTCGGCGACTGGTCCGATCAGGCATTCTACCAGGTCGCCATGGAGTTCACTTCCACTCTTGATCTCGACGTGCAGTCATACAACCCCCCAGCCAACTTCCCTATTGCCTACCGTCAGCTCAGTGTCCCACCGACTCACCGTAGCGCCGTCGTTAACGCACTCGTGCACGTTCACCAGTCGCTCTATGACATTAATCGACGGCTCGCTCGCCGCCAGGGCCGTTACAACAACGTTACTCCACGACACTACCTCGATTTCATTGACCAATACGTCAAGCTCTCAAACGAGAAGCGCGACGAGCTGGAGGAGCAGCAGCGTCATCTCAACGTTGGTCTTGACAAATTGCGCGACACCGTGCTTCAAGTCGAGGAGTTGCGCAAGAGCCTGGCAGTCAAGCGTACTCAGCTCGAGGCCAAGAATGCGGAGGCCAATGAGAAGCTGAAGCGCATGGTCGCTGACCAGCAAGAAGCTGAGCAGAAGAAGGCGGCCTCAATCGAGATCCAGGCCGCGCTCGAGATCCAGGAGCGTGACATCGCCGAACGAAAGCAGGTCGTCATGGGCGACCTCGCAGATGCGGAGCCGGCCGTGAGGGAGGCACAATCGTCCGTCAGCAACATCAAAAAACAACACTTAACCGAAGTGCGTTCGATGGGCAACCCCCCTGAAGCCGTGAAGTATGCGATGGAATCCGTCTGCACCATCCTTGGCCACAAGATCGACAGTTGGAAGACAGTGCAGGGTATTATTCGTCGCGACGACTTCATTGCCAGCATCGTCAACTTCGACACGGACCGACAGATGACTCGAAGCTTGCGCGAGCGCATGAAGCGCGAGTACCTTAGCAAGCCGTCTTACAATTTCGAAACGGTCAACCGTGCAAGCAAGGCTTGCGGTCCACTGGCCAAGTGGGTCATCGCACAAGTACGCTTCTCGGAAATCTTGGACCGCGTGGGCCCGCTGCGGGACGAGGTGCAGTCGCTTGAGCATCAGGCCGAGAGCACGAAGGAACAAGCCTCCACCATTGTGACCATGATTGCGGAGCTGGAGGCCAGCATCGCTACTTACAAAGATGAGTACGCTGCTCTCATCAGCGAGACTCAGGCCATCAAGGCCGAGATGGAGCGCGTTCAAACCAGGGTAGATCGCAGCATCAAGCTCCTGGACAGCTTGTCGTCGGAGAAGGAAAGGTGGGAAGCTGGCAGCCGCACGTTTGAGACGCAGATGAGCACGATAAGCGGCGATGCCCTTCTTTCTGCTGCCTTCCTCGCATACGCCGGTTTCTTCGATCAGCACTACCGCGAACTCATGTGGCATGGCTGGTCGAATCACCTCTCCGATGCCGGTATCAAATACAAGCAGGAGCTGTCCCTTGCAGACTATCTGTCAACGGCCGACGATCGTCTCGACTGGCAGTCCAAATCTCTACCGGCCGACACCTTGTGCACAGAGAACGCGATCATGCTCAAGCGCTTCACCCGCTACCCGCTTATCATCGACCCGTCCGGCCAAGCGACGACGTTCTTGCTCAACGAGTTCAAAGCGAGCAAGATGACGGTGACGAGCTTCCTGGACGAGTCTTTCCTCAAGCAGCTTGAGAGCGCTCTCCGTTTCGGCAATCCGCTGCTGATTCAAGACGTCGAGCATTTGGACCCAATCCTTAACGCTGTGCTCAACAAAGAGCTCCGTAGGACAGGTGGTCGTGTGCTCATTCGACTTGGTAACCAAGACATCGACTTCTCGCCCTCGTTCACCATGTTCCTGTCCACAAGGGATCCTTCCGTCGAGTTCTCCCCTGACATTTGCTCGTAAGTTGGCCATTCGTCTTGTCCAATTCTGGTGGTATAGGTGGATTGCTCACTTTTGATGAGCGCCCGCTCCCATTTCCTGCCGTCAGTCGCGTCACGTTCGTCAACTTCACGATGACGAGAAGCAGCTTGCAAAGCCAGTCTCTCGATCAAGTCCTGCGCGTGGAGCGGCCCGACACGGAGAAAAAGAGAACCGACTTGATGAAGCTGCAGGGCGAATTCCGTCTTCGTCTCCGCCATCTCGAGAAGTCCCTCTTGCAAGCGCTCAACGAGTCCAAGGGCAACATCTTGGATGACGACAAAGTCATCGACACCCTCGAAACGCTCAAGAAAGAGGCAGCCGAGATTACGTCCAAAGTTGAAGAGACTGACTTGATCATGCAAGAAGTGGAGCAGGTCACTGCGGAATACCTGCCATTGGCCAAGTTTTGCAGCTCTATCTACTTCGTCCTCGAAGAGCTATCCCTCGTCGACCACTTCTACCAGTTTTCACTTCGCTTCTTCCTCGACGTTTTCGACTACGTTCTGCACCATAACCCGAACCTTAAGGGTGTCAGCGACAGCCAGCAGCGACTCGACATTCTCATTCGTGACCTATTCTTCCTCATCTTCAAGAGGACGTCGCGCTCGCTCGCACATCGCGATTACCTACTGCTCGCTGTGCTTCTCGCGCAGATCAAGATCCGCGAAGGGGAGGCGCCACTGAACTGGGACGAGTTCGACTTCTTCCTCGAGGGCGGCGAGGCCGTTCTTGGGGCGGATGCAGCAGATGATACCCACCCTTTGCTCAGCCCGGATCAGCTGCACCGTCTCCGGGCTTTCACCAAGCTGCCGTCGTTCCAGACATTCGGGGAGCACGTCGAGGCCAACACCGACCTGTGGCGCACCTTCTTGGAATCCAGTACGCCGGAAAAGATGGTGCCCCAGTTCTGGGAGGAAGAGCCGGGTAAGCCAGCGCTGCTCATCCTTTTTATCCTGATCGGTGCTTGAAAGCAAGCTGACCTCATTAATTTTCTACGTGCCCCTATATTTTGCAGGTCTTTCCAATGCTTTGCGGCGCATGCTCGTCATCAAGTGTCTTCGCCCCGACCGTCTGGCTCCCGTCACGGAGGCCTTCGTCAACGAGGTGTTCCAGACCGACCTGCTTGCCGAAAGCGTATACGACTTGCAGACCATGGTATCGGAGGAAGTCGCAGCTTCCACGCCAGTTGCACTATGCTCCGTGCCTGGTTTCGATGCCAGCTTCCGCGTGGAGAACCTTGTCAACTCCACTGGGGCCAAGTGCACTTCGGTCGCCATGGGCTCACAGGAAGGTTTCGGCCTGGCTGATCAAGCTATCACGACAGCAGCACGTTCCGGGTTTTGGGTCCTCCTTAAGAACGTGCATCTGTCCGCCAGTTGGTTGGGCTCGCTGGAGAAGAAGCTGCAAAGCCTTAATCCAAACCGCAATTTCCGTCTCTTCCTCACCATGGAGACTAACACATCGGTTCCAGTCAGCATCCTCCGTGCGTCACGGATCATATACAACGAGGGCGCGACAGGTGTCAAGGCGAACTTGATGGATAGCTTGAAGGGCGTGGAGGCAGCCGGTGCCGTCGAGAAAGCCCGCCTCCTCTTCCTCTCCTGCTGGTTCCACTCTGTTGTGCTCGAACGCTTGCGTTATCCTACCCTCGGTTTCTCTCGTCAGATTGAGGTAAGCACGTTACTGGACTTCGACACGCGACACGCGATTAGCCACAGCGCTAACCACGGCTTCTCTCGCTCTTTGACAAACAGTACAACAACTCGGACTTGACCGCCGCTCTGTCCACAATTAGCTCTTGGGTGGACCGGATTGCAGGACCGCGGAAGAACGGTGAGTGGTGCAGACCGCCAAGAAAATCATAATGTTAACGAGTAGGCTTCGAAACTGATTTTCTCTTTTCCGCTTACAGTCAATCCGGACGATCTGCCTTGGCAAGCCGTTCGCGCACTGCTCGTTGAGGTCATCTACGGAGGCAAAGGTGACTTCCAGCATTTTTAGCTGCGCGCGCACACGGACGCTGACCACCGTTTAACCTATAACAGTTACCACTCCGGAGGACCAGCGTGTCATCAAGGCCTTGGTTCAGTCGCTATTCACTCCAAAAGCCTTTGAGATTAACTTCCCACTCGTCGAGGCTGGAGAAGAGGTCGTACATGCGCCGGATGGTACTAACATGGCCCAGTTCGCCGCTTGGGCGCGCAACCTGCCTGAACACGCGTCAAGCTTGTGGGTTGGACTGCCGGCAACGGCTGAACGTCTTGTTGCGGATGCCTCTGGTGAGTCGATGATGTCCTTTATTTCTTATTATGCCTCTCGTTCTTGACGATCTTTACCCTCGTTACCACAACCGCAGCCCAACAATTGCTCTCCAAGCTTCGCAAGATGAAGAATCTCAGTGATGATGAAGACGAACCACTCTCTCAGGCGACCACTGCCGAGGTCAAACCCGCATGGCAGCGCCAGGTCCAGCGTCTGAGTCAGGAGTGGCTTGAGCTACTTCAAAAGGTGCGTTTTGTGCGTTCTCATTCGAGGTAGATTGCTTTGACCTAGTCAAGCTGACGTTGTCTCCATTGTGCTGGTTCCAGAATGTCCGCCCATTGAGCGATGCCTCTTCCAGTTCGCTGGACCGCTTCTTCCTCCGAGAGGTTCAGATCGCTGGCAAGCTGCTCTCCTCCGTGCGGTCTGACTTGCAGTTGGTTTTGGCGGTCATCCGCGACGGCGAGAAGCATACGAACCGCTCCAGGTCACTGGTCGAGAACCTCAACCAAGGTGAGGGTTTCGTCTGGGACGTTCGATCCATATTCCTCCAGTTGACCTGATGAGAATGCGTTCTCTCATCGTCTAGGCACTATTCCCTCGCACTGGCGAGTGTATGACGTGCCATCGTCAACCTCTGTCACCGCTTGGCTTGGCAACTTCCACCTCCGGTTACAGCAGCTCGACCGCGTCACTCAGGGTGGCCCTTATGAGCGCGAGACTATGCCTCTCTCGCTCGGTCTATTGTTGGTCCCCGGAGCATATCTCACTGCAACGCGTCAGGTCGTGGCCAAGCGAGAAGGCGTGTCGCTCGAGGAGCTCAACCTCGTTTTCAATCCTCCGGACACCATGTCGACGATTTTCAAGGTGGAAGGTGAGCGATAGACGTTACTCCATCGCGCAGCTTCGAGCCTTTCAGCTGAACCCACTGCCATTCTCTTCCCGTATGCAGGCCTGATCTGCGATGGAGCCACGCTGTCTGGCCAGAAGCTGACCCTCACAGACGGGCGAAGCCAGCCAATTCCGTCCTCCTCTTTCGGCTGGACGAAGAGCTCGGAAGTTATTTCTCTGCGCAACGGCAACGGCGGCGGCGAGGACAAAGACTGGACGGTGGTCGTGCCCCTCTACACCAACCAGGACCGCACCGTTACTCTGGCCTCCCTTGAGCTGCGCTGCGACACTCCACCCGCCATCGTCGCTCAGCGCACAGTCGCTATTCGTATCGCCTGATATAATGATCTCTATCCTTGCGGCCATGCAATCGAGCAGTTAATTGTTTTCACAGCCGTTGGAGGTTTCTGTGAGGGGCTCTATTCTTTCATGCCCTGTGGGTTCAGTTCCTTCAGCACGCGATTCCCGCGGACGAGCAATCTATCGCTGTCCCATCTGGTGGTTGTTTGATGAGATAACAGAGTCCATTTTATCGGGGGTGGGGTGTATCTAAGCGGTCGCAATCTGATCGAGCGTATACAGTCGTGAGAGCATCACGGCGTTGGGGATATCGAAAGCGGGAAAAAAGAAGGGGTCTATGGTAAATAAGATAACGAAACGACCCCCGAATGCGCCGAGGGCCGGAGAAGTACGAAGAGAAGACGGAGCAGAGAGTGGCTGGTGGGAGAGTTGGTTGAGTGGGGGGGGGGGGGGGGGGGGGGGGAA